>APFE031158712.1:51888-71489 GCA_000404065.3 Pinus taeda | reverse complement strand
GGATTATGAGATAGTAACTTCCTTTCGGCTTTTTCTATGGCTCTTTTAATCTCTTGCTCTTTGTAACCTATGCTCTTAAATGTTGAAACCAAATGCTTCTTTTCTTCAATCAGATGTTCTGAGTCAGATATTCGAAGGGAAGGGTGTTAAGAACACCAAATTTCTGGGCTGGGTGATGGTGGGATTCAGCATGGAGGTAACTTTCTGTGTGTGTTGACTTCCTGAAGACTTTATGGCCCAAAGAGCCATCCTCTTTCCTGATAATTAGAACGTCTAAAAATGGGATGCTCATGTTTTCCTCGAGTTCCATAGTAAATTTTATTTCAGGAGAGATAGAATTGAGGTGAATGAAAAACTTGTCAAGCTCACGTTTACCATGCGTCCATTTTATATTTGTATCGTCGACAAATCGCTTCCACCATGCTGGTTTTAAAGGATATGATTCAAGGGCCTTCTTTTCAAAGTATTCCATGTATAGGTTGGCTACGATGGGTGAGAGGGGAGATCCCATTGCCACACCAGATGTTTGTTCATAAAATACTCCTTGGAAGGTGAACACAGTTGACCTTAAGCAGACTTCAGCCAATTTTGCAGTCCCTGGATCAGTGACATCTTTTATAACCTGAATGGCCTCATCAAGAGGAATCTTAGTGAATAAGGATACCACGTCAAAGCTGACAAGGATGTCATCACGCTCAACCCTTTCATTTTTAATGAGATTAACAAAGTCTTGGGAGTCTTTGATGAAGGAGTCAGTGTTGCCGACAAGGGGTTTAAGAATCTTCGCAACATACTTAGCAAGCTCATAGGTTGGGGAGCCAATAGTATTTACTATCGGTCTAAGGGGGACATCTTCTTTGTGGATCTTGGGTAAACCATAGATTCTAGGGATAGATTCACAAGAGGGTATTAATTTCTTTTTTATTTTATCGTCAAGGTTGGACTCTGAGATGATCTTTTTTACATCCTTCATGATTTTGGGTATGGGATTACTGCTCAGCTTCTTATAACTGCCACATTTTAGGTGATCATTCATTTTCTTTACATATTCATCTTTATCCAAGATGATTGCTGCTCCTCCTTTATCTGCCTTAAGAACCACAATTTTGTCATTGTTCCTCAAGGATTTGAAGGCCTTTTGTTCTTCCTTACTTAGGTTGCTTTTGGGGGTTTTGGCTTTCCTCATGATGAGAGAAAATTCTTGTCTCAATGCTTCTTTCTCATCTACCGGAAGGTTATTAATACCGTCCTCAATGCTACATATCATCTTTTCAATAGGGAGGTTTCTGGGAGCCATGGCAAACCCCATGCCTTTGCTGAGAACATTAATGATTTCGGGATCAAGTTCCTGGGAAGACAGATTGACCACCTTTCTTTTTAATTTTGATTCACAGCTACTTGCTGAAGACCTGGAATCATCTTTGGGACTTCTTGAAGCTTCCTGATTATTTCTACCTTCTGCGCTTTTATTGATCAAGATTTCCTTGTCTAACCCATTACCACAATCCCCCTTGCTACCGATCTTAATTAAAGAATCCTTATTTCTGTTAACACTATGGTTCTGAGAGTTTTCACTGAAATCATTGGAACCGAAATTACTAACATTACCACTCCCCCTAACAGCGTTATCATTATTTGCTACAATTCTATCCTTCACGCTGCTTGCAACTTTTGTGTTAATCTTGTCATTACTCGCTCCTTCTGCGTTCACCTTGTCATTAATGGCTCCATGGTTCAGCGAGTTCTCATTAAAATCGTGCTGTTTAATGCTATCAATCCTGCTGACTGCAACATAATCCTGCGCAATATTAAACCCTGCGTTATTTATAACCAATTTTTCATTCACACTGTTCTCAATTTCTGTGTTAGCTCCATTATAATCCCGAGAATTCATAGTGAACATACTCGAATATGCGCTATCATTATTTGAGTCCTGGTCAATGTTATTTCTGGGCACTCGATTATCCACGTTGATTGAAACTTCATTGTCGCTGCTTACATCATAGACCTGCGTATTACTGGCTCCTACGCTGGTTCCTACGTTATCCTTCCTCATTAACATAAGACTCTTCCTGCTATTTACACCATAATTCTGAGAAACCCGCGCGTTAACAATGAAATTATCTACATCGTGAGTGTTATTGTTAATGCTGGCTCCTACGCTGTCTTCCATTCGACTTTCCACGCTGCTAGCATGATCCTGCGCATACTTGTTCCCCACAGTGGTAACTGCGTTGCTGATTAAATCATAAACCCGCAGGTTAACACCGGAGTCTGCGTTATTATTGTCACTGCTATTCCTTAACTGCGCAGTGCTGTTTAATATGCCATTATTGGTATAATTGAAAGTTTTATTTGCTTGAATCCTCTGCGCAGGGCTACCCATTTTGCCTTCCTGGGTATTGCGGTTTTTATTCACTCGATTCTTCTGTGCAGGGCTGCCCACAATGCTAATCTGGCTATTGTGGTTTTCATCCTCTAGTACGTTGTCCAGATACGTGACTGTGTTGCCTTTAACCCTGTCAATTTCCTTCATATTTAATAGTTTGGACAACTTCTTGTGTTGTCTTGTCAGAGCAATTTGTCCTTCATTATGGGCTTTTAGAGCAATCCTGGCATCAATGATAGACCAGAGATTTTTGTTAAAGCTGTTAGCTAGTTTAAGGTGAACTGAGAGAGCTAGGCGTCCAAGATTTTCCAGAGAAGCCCTAACCCTTTTAATTTCTGACCGAATTAGAGAGAAGCTTAGTTGTAAAAACGCCTTGCTATTATATTTGTTCTGCAGTCTATGCTTGACCTGAGCAAAAGGAGGAATTAGATTATTGTCCCTACAGTTTTTAAGAAAATTGAGATCAGCAGCTCTTCTTGTAATCCTCACTCTCAATTTTTCGAGTAAAAGGATTTCACTCCAAACATCCCCTCCGTGTAGGGATAAGATCTTGGATTTAAGAGATATGTGGTTTTCAATTTTTGGATCAGTGGCCGGAGAACCCACAGTATAAACATCTTTTTGCCAACGTTTCAAATCCCAACTGGGATCCATCATCAGGACTTTTGAGAATGATGATACAAGATGAGCTGCTATAGGGAATAAATACTATTAGGGTTTAAATTTTTGGAACAACATAATGTCGGCTTGAAATTTATTTATTAATTTTTATTATTAATTTTAATAATTAAATATAAAATTAATTAATTGATTTATTTTTATTATAATTTAATTAATTCTTATTCAACTAATAATATTATTTAATTAGAATAAATAAAATTTGTTGTTAAATTGAATTTGATTCCCTTGTAATTAAAATAAAATTCTTAATTTAATTAATTTAATAAAAATAATATTAATAGGTAATTTAAATATAATTTTATTTAATAAAAGTTTTATGAATTTAATTTTTAAATTTTATTTAACGTAAGATTTTATTAATATTGAGTCTATTGATTAATTTTCATTATTATGAATATATTGATGTAAATTAAGTTTTAATTATGAGTAATTAAATAATTAATATTATTAATTAAGGGGATAATTTAGATACTAATTAATATATACATATATCACCATTCATTAATTATGATATTAATTAATTAACGGGACAATTAATATACTAATTAATATTTATATATCTCCGTAATTACTTAATTATTAATTATGATTATATAATTAATTTCATATATTAATTAGTACATTAATTAATTAGGAATTAATTAATGGTGTAATTAATATATAATGATTAGAATATATGTTATTTATGAAAATATCAATCTCATTTATTAGTTTAGAATATTAATTAGATATTAATTATTAATTAATGAGATGATAAATAAATTAATTGGAAAATTCATCTTAATATACTAGATTTATGAACTAAAAACCCTAATAATTAATTAATTATGAGAAATTATAATTAATTAATGGGATAATTAACACATCCACATTAATTAATTATAATTAATAAATATGAAGGTAATTATATTAATTAATAAATAGAATTACCTATGTTATGATGAATTTTTAGGGTTAATTATTAAACTCAGTTAATATTAAAATAGGGGTATTAGAATAACTTACCTGCTTACCTGTTTTACCTGGGGTTAGATTGGGATCTTGATTCTTTGATCAAGGGAAGCCAGCTGCTGTTAATCTCCATACCGCTATCTCTGTTTAGATTATGAGGATGCTTGATAATTTCAAGCGCTTCTCTGATCTTCCGTCTCTGCTGCTACTCCTCCCTTGCGATAATTGATGCGCTTTCGAGGCATATATGGTGCTTCGTCTTTGTGGAGTGCTCAACCAAGGCTGAGGTACGAGATCTTTCATTCTTGATATCAGCGCCATGTTCTTTAAGCCTTGTCTTGAGGGAGTGACCTGTTTCACCAATGTAGCTTTTTCCGCATGATCAATCTATTTTGTAGACCCCTTTGAGTTGATGTTTGTCAACCTCATCTTTTACAAACCGCAAACCTTGCCTAATAGTTCCCGAGGCTGAGAAATGTGTGATGATGTTTTTCTTCCTTAGGATTTTAGCGATTTTATCTATAACTCCATTTCTGGATCATCGCTCTCAAAGCTTTACTAGAACCAGTGAAGCTTGAAACCGGCTCAATTTTACGACTTCCTCTTTTAGCAAAACTTTCAACCATGCTCTTCAATCTTTTATCTTCACAAAGGATTGTTTGTAGAGTCAAGCTACTTCCGTCCAGCAATTTCGAACCAGTGCTCTCAAGCCTTCGCAAACCAAGGAATCTTGCAGGGAAAAGCGCCTATTGATCTTCAGTATTCAAGCACTTTCAAGCCATCCATCTGAAGCTTTAATCTGGAAAAAATCTTGGTTGGTCTAACAATACTACTAAACAAAATTCAAGCAATTTTTAACAACGACCACCAATTTTTAAGCTCGAGACTTATCAAAAGTTTCGTATTTGTACCTTACTCGCGACCTTAAAGCTTAAAAACAATTTAATTCAAAAATCTTGCGTCTCCCATGTAGAGATACCATTCAATAATACGCATTCATGATACCATTCAATAAACCAAACGTCGATACCACTAGACAGCGTTACCAAATGCATATACCATTGTAGTTCAATGCAAAGACAAACTATGATATAACACACAACGTTAATATTATTCAACACCAACAGAGCGTTGTATAGTTCAACGGATGTGCTGTATAGTTCAACGCATACCATTCAAATGCACAAGATTTGGAATGAATGCATATACAGATTTGGAATGAACTCCTTTTTTCGGCACAACGTTAATATTCAATAGGAATTCAACTGTTATGGACAACGTTAACACTCAACTGCGTTAATATTCAAAAAACCATACGCATACCATTCAACTTGAAACCATACGCATTCAAACGTATTCAACACCACATTTGAAAAACGCATATACCAAAGTCAGTTTCAACGCATATACCATTCAACGTTAATATGATTCAATAACGCATACCAGGAGCTGGACCTTCATCGATGGTGGTGTATCTCTGCAGTGGCACCGTCAGGCCTCAGCGCTAAAACAGGAAATGACAGTGCTATAAAAAGTTGACAGAATGGACAGATGTGCAGTGCTGGCAGAGGTAGGTTATTTTAGGTCTGAGGGGAATAAGGCAGAGTCAGAGGTCAGGTAACACAGAACTGACATATATATAGAGACCACAAAACAAGTGGCTCAAATTGGAGCAGGACCAACAATCGCCTGCTCTGATACCATGTTAAACACACATGGGAGCAAGAACAATATGAATGATAAATCATGAGAGTACATTTTTTATTAACAGGAGATATATGTTTATAGTACATGTGGTGACCGTTGGGTTTCACATCCCAAGGTCTCTTGGACTCCTTTTGTCCATTCGGCTTCCAGACTAGCCCATTGAGGATTAGGTGTCCAACAGTTTTTAATTGATCATCGGGATGTACCAACACTTGATTGTATCCTAAGAATCCATTCAAGAAGGACATTAATTTTGATCCCGTGACTGCCTGCAATATTTGCTCCATGGGAGGCAAAGGAAAGTTATCCTTTTGGTAGGCTTTGATAAGATTTCGAAAGTCAATGCAGATTCTGATATCTCCGTTTTTCTTTCTAATGGGAACCATATTGGAAACCCATTTGGAATGTCAAACGGGAAAAATTATTTTGGCTTTCAATAACTTATTGAGTTCAGATTTGATCTGGTTTTCTAGATTGGGATGGATTTTTCTCTATTTTTGTTGGACAATTTTTTCATCGTTGATCATTGGAATAGTATGTTGGATGATGGAAGTGTCATACGTTTTGAGTTCATCGTAGTTCAAAGCAAAGACACTTTTGTACTATCTCAAAAGATGAATATACTCTAATTTTTCTTTAGGAGCTAGGCCAAGGTCTAGGTTGATATTCTGTGGATTGGTATCAGTTCCTAGATTTACTAATTCATAATTCAGAGTTGAACTTTGGAGTTTTGAATTGGTAGATATTTTAAACCGATCTTTCAAATCATAAAGGTATTCTAATTTAACTATTGACTTAGGTATAGCATTGTTAGTGCTATCTTGTTGCAATTGTCAGTCATGTTGGTCTTCGTCAATTATTTGATTGGTGTAGGATCCTTCAGATGTGAGGAAACTCACGATATCAGGATCGTCGTTGAAAATCCTCCAATTGGTAATGTTATCAGGAATATAGGGTCTAAAGATTAATTCGATTGAAAATCTATCAGGGCTAAAAGCTTCTGAAGGAATGAGTTTGGAAGCTACGTTCGCTAAGAGGTCTACACTAGCATTCTGGAGTCTGGGAATTGATGAAATATTAAATGCTATAAAGTGTTCAGTCAGATCTTAAACTAAATATTGGTAATGTTTTAAATGACCTGATAAACAATGTATAGTATTACGTACCTGTCTGATTACAATTTCAGAATCTCCGAAAACTTGAAGGTATTTGACGTCTAATCCGATTGCTTTGTATAACCCTTGGACTAAAGCCTTGTATTCTGCGGTATTGTTGGTGCAATCAAATTCGAGTCTACAAGTTAGCATAGTTTTATTTCCTTCTGGAATAATTAACATGCATCCTGCTCCTGCTCCATCGTTAGATTTAGAACTGTCAAAAAATAATTTCCAAAATAAATATTTATTTACAAGACTATCTATAAAATTAATACATTTAGACTATCCGTTTGAGAAAAATTTTCTACTTGAGATAAAATAGAATGTTCTAAGTAAGGTGATGTATGAGCATTAAAATTGCCTAGGAAAGAATCTAGTGAGTAGTTTCCAATGATATTATTGTTGTATGCTACCGGTTCATTCTCCCCCTCCAGTTCCGTTACTATGTATTTCTGATGTCTTTCTCGTTCAACTTTTGTTTGATTTGGTTTACCATTGTAAGGTAGCCACATGTGTGACCAGTCAGTTGCAAAGTATCCATGAAGTTTTTCTGACCAATCTCTGCTAAGAATTAAGCCATAAAATTCCGGAATATCAACAACTAAAATGTCGATAACTTGACATACCTTTGGGTTGGATGACAGCCTTATGGTAACCTGATTTAATTCGCCAATCACTTCGACTTGTGATCGATCTAGCTGAACTATGCGCACAACAGATTTTTGCGGTTGAACGTTCAACTTTTCACATATTGACTTTGGTAAAATATTGGATGAAGCTCCCGAATCCACTAAGCAATTATGCACATTTTTATTGGAAATTTCATAAGTAAGAAGAAACAGGGGAGTATGAGATCTCGACCTTCCTCCAATTAAGGCAATATCGTTTGGATCAACCTTATTAATCACATTAGTTGGAGGTCTTCCCATGTCATGGGAAGCTTGAGAAATTACAGCGGCGGGCAAAGGTGCAACTGGTACAGAATGTAATTCTTTTAAAAGTATCTTTTGCTGGTGTTTTAACTTGCTCAATTCATAAAAAGTGATGTTGGCCCTAGTCTTTTTCATGTCTTCTATGATATTATACTCCATTTCATCTGAAACGATCAACGTTTTAGATGGAGTTGATGAATCTGTTTGGACTGGGCTGGTTTGAGTCGCTTTAGGTGTCGTTTTATTGGTTGTGACTTTATCCTTAGTCATCGAGCTTGTGCTCTTTGGCTTAGGAGTAGTTTGGGGAGGATCAAGTTGATTTCTACTTCGAGTACTAACTGGGGATGCCTCTTGATCCTCTTCATCTGGGAGGATGAAATCCCACATACCTTGTAACTCTACAACTTCTTCTTCATCGGTATGTTCTTCAGTAGTGATTTCCTCTTCTTCTTCTTCAGATTCAACACTTGTAATAGCATTAGGGGGCTTTGAATCGGTCGAAAGGTTTCTTTTAAAAGGTCTGTATGGCTTTTTAGAAGAAGTTTCTGCCACTTGTTTCTTAATGTCGACCATCTCGTTAGACATGGTCTTCAAAACATTTTGCAATCCTTCTAAATCGAACAGATCTTTTGTTTGTTTTTTCTTGGGATCTTCCTTGAAAGTAACCTTCTTGGATTTTCGTTCTTCTATCACATTTTTCTTTTCTAGGGCTATAGTACGTTTCTCTACTGCTATTGCTTCTTTCATATTTTCGGCTAAAGTTGTCTTGTTAGCCCTGTCAACGAAGATTGCTATGTTTCATGGTAAAGCAGTGATGTACCATTCACTTCGCACTTCTTCGCTAGGCTTGGAAGCTGTAGGAATTTTGTTTAACAATTTATTGAAACATGAATAGAAATATTTGATACGTTCTTTTGACTCGGCCCTAAGGTTAGACAGGTCATTTATCAATGTTTCCGTAGACCTATCATCACCAAACTTAGTGAGGAATTGTTCTTGGAAGATATCCCAACTAGTGATAAATCCAGATGGTAATGAAAAATACCATGATCCGGCTGCTCCCTGAAGAGTATAATGAAAAAGTCGAATGACAGCATCTTCGTTGGTAACTCCATTGAGATTTATGGATAGCATAAAGTTATTTATATGTTCTTCCGCTAGCATGCCTACTTCAGGATTAAACTTAGGCAGCCATTTTTCAGGATGGGCCGGTAGCTGACTCAAGGGTGTAGGCATTAAGACTGCCCCTGGGTTATTCCATGGAAATTGGGCCATCGCTGATCTAAAAACAGAGGGAAGTGTAGAAGATGATTCCTACGGTTGGGAAGATGAAGATATTATGACTCCAGATGATTGAGAAGGAGATGTGGAAGTACCAGTGGGCTGGTGGACAATGATCTGAAGTGGAGGAGCAGATGGTTGACTTCGTAATGAAGAAGTTGAGATGGATGATGATGTTGAAAGAGTCTTGCTATCAGATCCTTTAGGTGATTTCCTTGCTCTCTTCCTTGTGGGTAGAGGTAACTCGGTTGGCTGAACACCAAACTTTTCGCTCTTTAATCTGGTTAGAGGATGAGCAGGGTTATATTGCGAAGTCACGTTGCCTTGAGATTTATCAGATCTTTGAGGAGATATAGAAAATCGCTGAAGTTTGTGAATCAAAGATTCAACTTCAGGAGGTTCAATAGTAGATTGTTCTGAAATGTCAGGGTTTGTAGCAACAGCTGTGGTTCTTGCGACTTCTAGCTCTAGATTTAAAGATTCTAAATGCAAGGGAGAAGTCGAGGGAGATGGTGAGGGCGATTTACTCTCAGAATGGTATTTAGATTTAGACTTACTTGTCATTCATAGTTCAGGCCCTCCTTCTAGTGCCAAATATGTTGAAGCCCCGAAAATCGGGTCTACAACAAGGGGGATACCCACCCGATCCAGATCTTGGTTAGCAACTCCTTTTCCATTTGGTATAGTGGGTCCAACTGGGGATATGGGACCAGTTTCCCAATTAATGTGTGTGTGTGTGTGAAGAATTGATATTTCCTTTCTAAAAGTTCTTAAATGAGATGCTCTAATTCTAACTCTAATCTAATGACATGCATTTGTATTCTAATAAACAGAAATATCTAAGTCTACACTAACCCAGGGTGTAATCCTTCTATTATGCGATCTAAAATGATTTCAAATAACAATCAGTAATAAATATCATTTAATTGTTATGAGAAGAGAATTCAATGTAGATAAACCACTTCGTATAAAAAGTTAGACGAAACAGTTGTGAAAAACATATCGCATAATAAGCTACTCATACATTAAGCATAAATAAATAGCTATCACCGTACAAAAGTGCCAAATGATAACTCAAGTATTCACGCATTAATATATAACCAACTGAACATGAATATCACTTTAACAAAAAGGCAAAAATATTTAAGAGATAGAAGTACCATTTATAACTAGTTCTACTCATGAGCTTCAAGCGATAATGATTTATCTCTTCTTAATCCAACATCCACTAAGAGTACAGAAGTGCAACATCAGTAGCAGATATTAAATGCAGATATCAATAAATCCTATTCCATTCATTCATCAAAACCTCCTCGTAGGGTGCAAAAGTGCATGTTTTGAGGACAAGTTTTTGACAAATTTTAGGACCCTTCTCTAAATGCATGAGAATGGTTTAAATACTAAACTAAATCTAAAAATAAATTATTACAAAAATGTAGGATACGGTTTAAATGACCGTCCTTTTTCTAGGCAAAAATAAAACAAAATTAATTCTAACATTGAATCTAAAACTAACATTTAACTATTTATGTATCTGCTCCTTGAAATCGCAAGCATTTAGCATTTGCTTGAGAAGAGTTGGTTGGCCGACTTCAGCCTTTAACTGTCCTGCGAAAACGGAATCAACAAGAGCTGGTGCCATCTTTTCAGCAGAATTGATGATGCATTTGAGAGTCATACACTGGCTGTGTGGTTTTACTAAATATGCCAAGTAAGAATCCCAATTCAACTTAGTTATTCCTTTGATTGATTCTGCCTTTTCTTGAGCCTTCTGTCTCCAGCCTGTTTGCAGTTGACGTACTTATATACATACTATTTTGAAGATGTTTCTGACAATTACCACTGGTTTTAGGATTCAAGTTTTACCTTTTTACCTTTAGTGTTTTTTTCCTACAAATTTTTGGGCTTTTAGGTGACTAAGCGATTAGAGGCTTTCCTTTTCAAGAAGTTTTTCCCAGCGATTGCCTAGCGGAAACTGCCCCATTTCTTGATCTGGGCTTCCTTGGTGTGATTTTTGCCTCTTGCGCGCTTTCTTTTAGCATATATAAAGCTCAAATTTTGTGAGAACACTGATTCCATAAGTTCTTGACCCTGAGTTTTAAATTGTCTGCTTTTGATGTCAACGTTGTCCAGTATCCATTTAACCATGTCCGTGTAGGGGAGAATTTTGGGTCTCGCCGCTATTCGGTGCAAGAACGAACAAGCTAAATCTGCAACTGATGCCTCAGAAGACCCCTGTGAACCTGCAGTAGCCGTAACCTCCATTACCTTGGGATTCTCTTCTTCAAGTAGATTATACATGCCTTCCCAAGTAGTAATACCAGCGTCTCTGTTACAGGCGGTGTTTGTATACAAGGGCATCATTTCTTTGTCTTCAAAGCTCGGAGCTTTGCCTTTCTTCCCCATGATATCCTATATACAGCTTTGTATAGTTCTTTGTTCTTCGTTCCTGCAGTTTACAAGTGAGGTGAGAGTAATGATAACGAAAGGTGATGGGAAAGCTTTAAATGTCGAAGACATAAAAATATACCACCTTACGTGAACTGGCTCTTCGATAAGCACAAAACCATATTTCATTAACAAATGGCAACTAACTCATTAATTAGCATTAAAGCGCATAACCAGGTCTCGGTTTATGGAAAGCATTTTCTTGAATAATGAGCCCGAAAGATTCGCGATGAAGTGATTTTGTGATTTGCTTCGCAATATCGCAGATTGTTGTATCGCATAATCACAATATCATTTTGCCGCTCTATCACAATATCGCTTTGCCGCTCTATCACAATATCACTTTACCGCTCTATTGCAAGATCGCAATATTGCAATATTGCAAGAGCGCGACATATGACAGTTTCCTGTTAATGTACTTTCTGCAAAATGCGATTTTGCGATATGCGCCATCACATATCGGAAGTCTTGAGGTTTTTCCAACGTAAGTGGTTTTTTGAAGCATACGACGCGATATATGTTTTTTAATATGTAGTCTCGCATCGCGATCTCGCAATCTTAGAATTCGGCTTGTAAGGAGGTATCCTATTATCCCTTTTGCGATGCGACATTTCTTAAGGAGTGATTTTATCTTACGTTATCATGAAACTTAAGCTTTTTTAGATTTTTCAAGGGTATTTTCCTAAGTTTATGATGGTAAGTTTTATTAAAAAGGAAATACAAGCACTAATTCATTTTTAAAATTTTTTGACTAAGGGCCCCCACTTATTTAGTATTAGTAATAACACTAAATAAGAAGGGGGGTTGTTGCTGGCCACAACACCTCCTCCCACATCTACCCAAGTAACCAGCCAGTCGGGATAAATATGCGACTAGAGGCCACTATGATATGATTCGAACTCCTAAGTCACGTTAAGGAAGTGGAACTGACGTGAACACACCATACAAACATTAATTATCATCTACATGACCCTTAGGAACCAATCCAATACTTTAGACAACTTTCCTTGGGGTCCCACTGATATTTTGGACAACTTAAGCCGAATTCACTCCCATGTTATAGGCATGAGGGTGACTAGAAACCCAAAGTCGCTCTCAGAGGTTCCCTGCCAGCGACCAGAGACCAAAACTATTAGTGCTATGCCAACAACTCTAGGGTTTTAGCCATTTTCTCATGCCCAGAGCCTAGGTCATTTCCCAGAATTGAACCATCTCTTCAAATCAGTAAAATACCATGGAGATGACAGTATTAAAGCAAATACTTGTTTAAGACATTGACTGGAGCCCTACTAGCCATGACAGGTATTTTTTTAGACATATTGCAAATGTGTAATCTATAGGTTTAATTAACAATTCTAAGCATAGGGGTCTCATACTTAGTTGAGAATCACTAAGAACCATTGATGCCTCAAAACATCAACTGCCATTCCATCCATTAGGTCATAGATACATTGATCATTCAATTACAAGTAAAAACACGATGAAAAACATACATGGTTGCTGTCATAAAACACATACCTATCTAGCGTAATAGCAACAAAAATACTCATGAAAGTACAACCGTATAGACCACATATAATCCATAAAAATGCTCATAGAAATACAAGTAGAAATAAACTTTCATTGATGATGCAAAATCCAAACCCTGGATAGGACTTCCACGTTCCACCTGACCGTAGAATGGCTGAGCCAAGTCTCTCTTCAGTCTTTCACCCCCGTGCCATATTCCAAGCTTGAATGTGGGATCTCATAGAACACATCAATCAAAAATCATCTAAGGCTTCCAGAGCCCATCCACCTCAACCCATCAAACAATGATTCCACCACCCAGCCGGACATCACCAAAACCATCATTAGATTGGTCTCCATCCAAGCCTTCTAGGGTTGTCAGAGTGTTTGTTCCAACCAAGGCTTCCAGCACTAGTAACTCAACCCACAACTTATATAGGGTTTTTAGAGCGTTTGTCCAACTAGGGCTTCCAGGACAGTAACTCAACCCAACAAGGGCTTCCAGATCATTTGTCTAACCAAGGCTTCCAGCACTAGTAACTTAACCCAAGATGTTATAGGGCTTATAGAGTGTTTGTCCAACCAGGGCTTCTAGGAACTAATAACTCAACCCAAGTTTAGGAAACATGAGAACCAACGAAAAGAAAACAATGAAAATAAACCCACAATCACCATGGCTATGCAGAAAATGGAAAGGCTAGGAAATCCACTGTCAATCCCAGCCATCCTCCATGCCAATGACAGATCACAACCAAAAATCCACATGCATATGCCATGAATCCCAAAACTACTGAAGGAAACATACATGCAACTCCGTGCCTACAAGAAACTCTAATGTAGGTGCTGATCCTAATGCCCTCTTGTGCTTTCCTACTCTTCCTTTGCTTTCTTGCTCCAAAAATCCAAGTTTGCCACACCCTCCAAGAGTGCTCCAAGAAAACTATAAGTCTCCAAGAGTATGAGAGAGAGATAATAATGAGAGAGGTTGAAAACTGAATTGACAAAAGGTTACCAACTGATCCTTAGAAGCCTTTTTATGAATGAGGCCCCTATTTTATTTATTTTCCATTATTTTCCTTCATTTTCCTCCTCACATGCAACCTGTGACCTTTCACCTCCTTTTTGTCATAATTTCCATTATTTTCATAAATAAATGTGCCAAAAATTCCATTTTTCCTTTCCAAATCCTTAGCCATTTCCTTTTCCAATTTCCTCAACCATAACTAATCACAAGTGATCCCCATCATTAGGATTCTATCCAAGATTCAACTTAGAATAAGTGTCCCATCATCCATGGTTATTATTTTTCCTTTATTTACTTTTATTACATGGAATTTTCACCAGGGTTGTTATAGAACCCTCTCCCTTGGGGGAACATTGTCCTTTGTGTTCAATAACACCTATCACCACAAAACTACAGTAAGAAATATATATACTGCCGATGGAGCTTTATAGCTTAGCTCGATGCAATATTTACAATGATCACCCTGTTGAAAGCAAACCAACATAACAACATAATAACGTGACATCATAAAAACATACCACATAATGGAGCTTTATAACATAGCTCATGGAGGTATTTACATCCATATACATATGTACATAAACCAATCTCATCAAAACATATACTAAAACATATACCAAAGGATATACAAAAATACCAAGCCAAAACTGCTTTGCCTCAACCGACAAACAAGGAACGATACATATCATGCATCTGATCCACCATCTCCCATGTAGCTTCATCGGGTCCTAAGTTCTTCCACTGCACCTGAACTTGTTCGATTTCTCGGTTCCGGAGCATGAGCACATTTTTCTACAATATACATAGAGGCTCTAGCTAGAATCCTCCATCTGGTTCCACCTGTAATACAGACCAGTCAATCACATGATCAACATCCTTAACATACTTCTTAAGCAAATATACATGGAATACATCGTGGACTTTCACTGTCGAAGGCAGCACAAGTCAAGAGGTTTTTGGTCCAATCATCTCAATGATACTGAAGGGTCTAGAAAACTATGGTGCCAGCTTGGCACATAATCTAATTTGTAAGGAGATCTTCTTTGGTTTGATGCACAAGTACACCTATTCCCGAGCCTGGAACTCCTTTAACAACTTGTTCCTATATGTATAAATCTCCTAGCTATCATATGCTACCTTTAGATTCTTCTTGATTACCTACATTTCCTATTCCATGTCTTCCAACATATTTGGTCCCATCAACACCCTGTTAACTAGATCACTCCAACTGATGGCAGTATTACAACTCTGCTACAACTCTGCCCATACAATGCCTCAAAAGGACTCATCCTCAATGATTCCTGATAACCATTGTTGTACACAAACTCTACCAAGGGGATATACTCTTCCCAATTTCACTATTGATGCATCACATACATCCTCAACATGTCCTTCAATATCATGTTGAACCTCTCTGTTTGCCCATTTGTCTGCGGATGATAAGTCGTACTGAAGGCCAATTTTGTGCCCAAACCTGCAAATAACTCCTTCCAAAACTTGGAAGTGAACTTAACCGGAATAAAATGTGCAACCTTCGTCAACCTGTCCAAATAACCATGATGGAATCATGCTGCCTCACAGTCTTCAGCAATCCTATGATGAAATCCATGGAAATTACCTACCATTTCCATTCTGGAATCGCTAGTAGCCCACCTAGGTGTTTACATTTTGCTTTCACTCGCTAACAATTGAAACATCTAGCCATAAACTCTCCTACATCCCTCTTCCGATTCAAGCAATAATAAAATATCTTTACTATGGTCAGTGTATTTTGATACCTTGGGTGACATGAATAAGGTTTCACATGAAACTCTCTCAAGATTGCCTTCTTGAGCTCACTGTTATCTGGTAAATATATCCTGTCTTAGAACGTGACCAATGCATCTGTCGTAAGACAATAATACATATCCTATTCACCTGCACCTATACTTGTACCTATACCACTACTTGTACCTATACCTGTACCCGTACCATCACCTGTACCTGTGCTCTGCTGCGACTTGTGCACAATATCCCTATATCTGACATCCTGCTAACCTTCCCATGGGAGCTCATAGTTCCTGAGTGATTTACATGTATCCATCTATTAAGATAATTTTCCATCCTGTTCTCTTTCCCTTTGATGTACCTGATCTCGAAATCAACTCGTTGATTGTGGCCAACCATCTAGCCTGCTTGGTGTTTAGATTCAATTGGTCAAATAGATATCGCAGACCACTGTGATCACTCATCAATGTAAATCTCCTACCTAGAAGATAGTGTCTCCACATCTTCAACACATGTATAATTTATGCTGGCTCAAGATCATGTGTGAGGTAGTTCTTCTCGTGCTCATTCAGTTTCCGCGATTCGTAGCATATAGCTTGTCCATCCTACATAAGGACTCCAAAAATTCCTTTCTTGCAAGCATTTGTGCATACTACAAATTCTTTATCTGGATATGTAATCTTTAGCACTAGTGCATGTGTCAACAACTTCTTAAGCTGCTCAAAACTAGCCTCACACTCCTCTATTCATTTGAACTTCTTACCTTTCCTCTACAATGATGTGATAGGATAATCAGTCGGTGAGAAGTTCTTGATGAACCTCCTATAATAGCCTGCCAACCCCATGAAATATCTCACCTCATCCACATTCTTAGGATTAACCTACTCCATGATGGCTCTTATCTTTTCTGGATCCGCTGCAATGCCCTCCTTGGAGACAAAATTCCCCAAGTAGTGTACCTCAGTTTGAAAGAAACTACACTTGCTAGCTTAGCATACAACTAATGCTCTCTCAACAAACTCAGCACTGCAGCTAAATGTTTGGCATGCTCTTCCTCATTTTTAGAATATACCAGTATATCATCAATGAAAAAAATAACAAACTTATCCAAATATGAACGCAACACACTATTCATCAAACACATGAATGTAGTTGGAGAATTAGTTAAGCCAAATGGAACAACAACAAAATCATAGTACCCATACCTGGTCCTGAATGCAGTCTTGTAAATTTCCTCCTCTTTGATACGTACCTGATGATATCCAGATCTTAAGTCAACCTTAGAAAACAATGCTTCTCCTTTCAGTTGATTGAACAAGTCATTAATCGTCAACAACGGAAACCTTTTCTTGATGGTCATTTTGTTCAACTTCTTGTAGTCAATTGATTATCTGAGAGTACCTTCTTTCTTCTTCACAAACAATACCGGTGCACCCCAAGGTAATACACTTGGCCCGATGTATCCCTTGTCCAACATTTCCTTCAACTGTAGCTTTAACTCAACCAACTCAGGTGCGCTCATTGTGTAAGGTGATTTTGATGTTGGAGCTACCCCTGGCACTAGCTCAATTGAAAATTATACCTCCCTGTGAGATGGAAATTTTGAAATGTCCTTAGGAAATACATCTTTGAACTTCTGTAAGACTAGGTACCTGCTCAACACATCTGCATCGTCAACATCCTTACCCTTATCACTAGAAATGTGCACTGTAAATAACTGACACCCTTTCCTGCGACTACCCTTTTCTTGCATAGTTGTCACCATCCTAATTGATGTGGATTTATTCTTTCCCTATAAGACTCTTGGTTCTCCATTGTCATCAACACACTCAAAGGATTTGTCATAATAGTCTACATTGGTTCTATGAAGATACAACCAATCCATGCCCAACAACATACTGTATGATCCCAACAGTAATACATTCTGTAGGTTTTAACCCCATACAAAAATTACTTGCATACGAATTCTAAAACACAGAAAATAAACAATGCGAGAGCATAACACATAAAACACATATACACAAAGATTTTCCCCTGGATCCCAAAACCAAAACTACCAGCTTGATTTTTCATTTTGTTCCTTTCAATGTTACAATACATATTTATAACCAAAGCATCCAATATCATGGACCTAAAACCATCACATCCAAAAAAACATGTGCAAAAATCATGCACAAAACCATAGGTGGGTTTGCCCAACCTAGCATAGGTTCCAAAACCAAAATTTTCCGGGGCGCCGCCTCGGACCCCATAGAGTGTGGTTACCTGCACCCCTCAAACCCCCTATGACCCCCCGCTATGTAATCGGAGCAACGAAGGGAGGGATCTGCCCCCCTTCTAACCCCCCGGTTAATTACATGGGCTAGTCGTGGAAAGAATATAACACGACTCGACATTCTCCCACTTGTTGTTTTCTTTCCACAATGGGCCACAAGAGATCTTAGTCATTTATCCAACCCTGCAATGCCCATTGTTTCTCTACACCAAGAGAACTTCTCAAAGCTCACAGATTTTGTCAATGCATCTGCAGTATTATTCAACTTTTCCACGTTTACCAACAACACCTTTTTGTTTTCTATCATATCCCTCACAAAGTGATACTGAACATCAATGTGCTTTGTCTTTGAATGATATGCAGGGTTCTTTGCCAAGAAAATTGTACTTTGGCTGTCACAGTCTATCCTTATAGCTTCTTGTACTAACCCCATACTTGAACATAATCTCTGCAACCAGACTGCTTCCTTGCTTGCATGAGTGGCTTCCATGTATTCTGCCTCTGTAGTTGATAGTGCCACTATATATTGTTTCTTACTCATCCAACTAACTGCACCTCCAAATAGGTTAAACACATACCCACTTGTAGATCTTCTCTGATCTAGATCTCCAACACAGTCTGCATCAACAAAGCCATGAATATCCAACACTCTGTCCAATCCTGGTCTTCCTTGGTAGCACAAACCATGATCATTAGTGCCATGCAAATACCTCAAAACCCGCTTCACTGCTGTCCAATTCTACTTTCTTGGTTTTGACATAAACCTGCTCAATTCTCCCACTGCATGTGCAATGTCTGGTCTATTACAGACCATTTCATACATTAGGCTACCGACTACACTTGCATATGGAACATGAGACATGTCCTCTTCCTCTTCTTGTGTCTTGGGACACTGTTCAACAGATAACTTCACACCTATAGGAATAGGAACCTTCATCAGTTTACTATCTTGCATATTAAATCTCTGCAATATTGTCTTGACATACTTCCTCTGGTTTAACCAGAGCTTGCTCTTTGCCCGATCTCTTTTAATTTCCATGCCCAAAATATAGTTTGCAGCACCAAGATCTTTCATGTCGAATTTGGAGGAAAATTGGGTCTTCAAATCATGGATAATTTCTTTTTCATTTCCAACTAGCAACATATCATCCACATACAAGACCAGATAAATAACACGGTCACCAATTAATTTAAAATGCACACAATGATCTGTTTTTCTTCTGGTAAAACCAAGTCCCCATATAAATGTACCAAATTTATGATACCCCATCCTTGGTGACTGTTTTAGCCCATATAGAGACTTCTTTAACATTGCATACCAGTTCTCTCTTACCCTTCACCGCAAAGTCTTCAGGTTGCTTCATGTAGATCTCCTCTTCCAGATCCCCATGAAGAAATGTTATCTTCACATCCATTTGTTCTACCTCAAAATCAAAAGTAGCAGCAACAGATAAAAGTAATCTAATAGAAGCTACCTTGG
>APFE031158712.1:35913-49548 GCA_000404065.3 Pinus taeda | reverse complement strand
AGACTATTTCATCAAACTGCAAGGTAGTTGCATTGCTACCTATTGCAATAACCAGACTATCCCACGAATCTGGTAGAGAACACAACAAACTAATGCACTTATCTTCATCTGAAATTTTGATAGCAACAGACGATAGCTGACTTACCACAGTATTAAACGCATTCAGATGCTGAGTCGTCGAGTCTCCATCTTTCATCCTTAGGTTATACAACTTTTTCCATAGGAATAGTTTATTCACCAGAGACTTAAACAATACTGAATCTGAGACACATAATTATATTATGCTCTTTACCTTCCGATCCAACTTCTTCCCTTCTTCATCTGACACTCTCATTGGTTTAGTACTTGGATTTACCGTGATCCATTGATCTTTATCCACCAAAAGATCCTCCATCTCGAGTTTCCATAACTCGAAACTCTGACCATTAAATTTCTCTATCTTTATCTTTCCACTGCTCGCCATCTTCTTTCACCACCAGAATCGATCTCGTAGATCTCCCACTGAACAGGGTCTACCACAGGCCCGAGAGAAAATCCTCAGCAACAAAGGCGTCCCTTTGAAGCCAAAACAACTTTGATACCAAATGTAGGTTCTTACCCCATACAGAAATTACCTGCATACGAATTCTAAAACACAGAAAATAGAAAATGCGAGAGCATAACACATAAAACACATATACACAGAGATTTCCCCTGGATCCCAAAATTGGGACTACCAGCTTTATTTTTCATTATGTTCCTTTCAATGTTACAATATATATTTATACATGCTGAAGCATCTAATACCATGGACCGAAAACCATCGCATCCAAAAAAACATATGCGAAAATCATGCACAAAACCATAGGTGAGTTTGCCCAACCTAACATGGGTTCCAAAACCAAAATTTTCCGGGGCACTGCCCTGGACCCCATAGAGTGGGGTTACCTGCACCCCTCAAACCCCCTATGACCCCCCCGCTATGCAATCAGCGCAACAAAGGGGGGGCTCTGCCCCCCCCTCTAACCCCCCGGTTAATTACGTGGGCTAGTCGTGGAAAGAATATAACACAACCCAACACATTCAAATGTGCTACTATAGGCATATCATTTAAACAAAATGCACAAGCTCTTACCCAATGATGAACTCCCTTGTTCGTACCTGTAGCCAACTACACTAACCAATATTTTGTAGGTAATTCCTTACTGAAACCACACTTATCCACCAAGTCAGGACTAACATAGCTATAATTAGATCCAGGGTTAATCAAAATAGAAATAGCTTGATCACAAAGCTTACTGTCCATCTCAATGATAGATGTTTGATGCTCTGCATGTTTTTTATCCAATGCTGCATAAATACGTGGAATACTGTAACCAACATCCCAACAGTCTATGTCTCCTACAAACTGTATATCTGAGGTCTACCACCCTAATTCTACAGGAAATCTCTCCTGTGATGATGTTTGACACAAGTCCAACACTATATGGGCTTCCAACCTATCTCCTTGTTCTATTCTCCTGAATGGAATCCATGTCCTCTATCTAGTGTATTGAACTTCTTGGGTGGTGCAACATTCTCCTTGTTACATGTGTCATGTGTTTGTATTCACTTCTTGTCCCGTTTCGTTTATTTTTTGCATTACCTCTCCAGTTTGGCCTAATCTCAATTTTGTGCTTTGATTGTTCATAGCAATGCTTTAGTTTTCGGATATCCTTTTCCAATGATCTAGGCTCGTTGAACTCAATCCTATCTTTGAAGGCAACCTATAACCCACTAAATCTTAGCCTTCTACTTTTTGAGGTAAAACACATACCTCAATAACTCCAAGAATCTGCTAATGTACACATTATTTGTCATGGATCCCATCTTTAACTCATAGAATTATTTCGCCATGTCATCAAAGTATCTTTCTGACAAATACTTCTTCTTTAATAGCTGCTCAAACTCACTCCATGTCAAATATTCCTCATTTATACCTTTGACATTCTTCACGTTTTCCCACCTAATGTCTGGTTTTCCTTTGAGACTGAATATAGCCACTCTAGATTTCATGTTCTCTACATAGTCATGCAAGCTAAAGAATTTCTTCATGCCTAGAAGCCATGTTTATACATCTTGTGATTTCTTTACCTCTCCATCAAAATTAGATGGCTTTTCTTTCTTAAAATCATATGGAAAATACCCCTTATCACTCCTCCTATAAGGGTGATAACGCTATTGATCATCATGCATGTCGAAACCAGAACTAGAATAATACTTGTGACTATCCCTTCTCCTATCCAGAGTGTCCAAAAAGTTTCCATCTCGGACTATGTCAACTCTATCTGATCTGTGACCACCATGCGACCGACTACCATATGCCCCATTAGTTCTATCTTCCTGCTCATGGCTGATCCAAAGTGGTCCCTGCTGCTGAAAATATGAAAAGCTCTAAAGTACGACTACATTTACCTCTGCTAACTTTTCATATGCATGTATGATTCTGTCATTACCTTCCTTACAACTCCTTATTTCTTCCTTTAAGCTTCTCAATGTAACTTCCAAATTAGAAGGGTTCTCAACACCATACCACTCTTTGGATTCATAGGGAGAGTCTTTGTAGTCAACCATCTTGCTAGCCATTTGATATTTCTTCCTGCAAGGTGTATCATGTCGGCTAAACCATATCAAAATAAACCAACGTACCTTAAGATAGCTCGGGGAGGATACCTTGTCTACAAGACCAACAAATCAGTGTGATACATGTATAACATAATCATGAAAGCGTATAGAAACATAAAAAATAAGCATATGACCATGAAACCGTCATTCTAGCTAGGGTCCAATCATCAATGGACGACCTAACCAACAACACACACCATGACCTCATTCATGACAACCACCATCATTATGTCACTATACACTTGACCATATGAAACATGGACATGCATAAGCGATGCATAACCATCCATACATATGACCAAGCATGAATGAACAATATTTGAAATCAAACCTACAAGAATGATACATGCAACCAAGCATACAAGAATGTAACCAAACATGAAAGAATGTAACCGAGCATACTACAACAATACATGTAAGCGACATAAATCAACATGTAACTAGTCATACACTCACAATGATACATTCCACAATAACAACCTCAAATTTCATGTGACGACATCACTACAACCATGAACAACATCATGCAAATGCAACAAGCACATGGAATGCAAGGGTGAGAGACACACATGCAACTGACATGCATGCATGACCAACACATAGCCCATACAGTCCAAGAGGTGAACCATGCTATGATACCACTCTGTAACACCCTCCTCCCACATCTACTCAAGCAATTGACCAGCTGGGGTAAATATGCAACAAAGGGCCACTATGATATGATTCGATTTCCTAAGTCACGTTAAGGAAGTGGAATCGACGAAAACGCACCATAGAAACATTAATCATCAACTATATGACCCTCAGGAACCAATCCAATATTTTAGACACCTTGCCTTGGGATCCCACTGATATTTTGGATAACTTAAGCCTCAGTCACTCCCATGATATAGGCATGAGGGCAACCAGAAACCCAAAGTCGCTCTCACAGGCTTGCCTGCAAGTGACCAAAGACCAAAAATGTTAGTGCTATCCCATCAACTCTGGGATTTGAGCCACTTTTTTGGGCCCGAAGCCTAGGTCATTGCCCAAAATTGAACCATCTCTTGAAATCAATAAAATAACATTGAAATGACAATATTAAAGCAAATACTTGTTTAAGACCTTGACTGGACCCCTACTATCCATGCCATGAATTTCATCAAACATATTGCAAATGTGTAATCTATATGTGTAATTAACATTATGAGCATAGGGGTATGATACTTAGCTGAGAATCGTTAAGAACCGTTGATGCCTCAATACATCAATTATCATTCCATCCATTAGGTCATAGATACATTGATCATTTAGTTACAAGTAAAAACATGATTAAAGCCATACATGGTTTTTGTCATAAAACACATACATAACCAACATAATAGCAACATAAATACTCATGAAAGTACAACCATATAGACCACATATAATCCATCAAAATGATCATAGAAATACAAGGAAAAATAACCTTTCATTAATGATGCAAAATCCAAACTCGGGATGGGACTTCCATGTTCCACCCGACCGTAGAATGCGTGAGCCAAATCTCTCTTCAGTGATTCACCCCTGTGCCATATTCCAAGCTTAAATGTGCGATCTCATAGAACACATCAATAAAAACTCATTCAGGGCTTCTAGAGGCCATCCACCTCAACCCATAAAACAATGATTCTACCACTTGGTTGATCATCACCAAAATCATCATTAGATTGGTCTCCATCCAAGCCTTCTAGGGCTCCCATAGCATTTGTTCCAACCAATTATTTCAAGACAAGTAACTCAACCCACAACTTATACAGAGATTATAGAGTGCTTTTCCAACTAGGGCTTCCATGACTAGTAAATCAACCCACCAAGGGCTTCCAGAGAGTTTTTCCAACCAAGGCTTCCATGACTAGTAACTCAACTCAAGATGTTACAGGGCTTCTAGAGAATTTATCCAACCAGGGCTTCCAGGAACTAATAACTCAACCCAAGCTAAGGAAACATGATAACCAACCAAAACAAAACAATGAAAATAAACCCACAATCACCATGGCTATCTAGGAAATTACAAGGCTAGGCTATCCAGTATCAATCCCAACCATCCTCCATGCCAATGCTAGATCACAATAAAAAATCCACATGCATATGCCATGCATACCAAAACTAGTGAAGGAAACATACACACAACTTGATACCTGCAAGAAAATCTGATGTAGCTAGTAATCCCGATGCCCTCTTGTGCTTTCCTTCTCTTCCTTTGCCTTCTTGCTCCAAAAATCCAAGTATGCCACACCCTCCAAGAGTGTTCCAAGAAAAATATACATCTCCAAGAATATGAGAGAGAGAGAGAACAATGAGAGAGCGCCAAAACTGAATTGACAAAATTTTACCAATTTATCCTCAAAATCCTTTTTTATGAATGAGGCCTCTATTTTCTTCATTTTCCATTTTTTTCCTTCATTTTCCTCCTCACATGCAACCTGTGACATTTCACCTCCTCTTTATCCTAATTTCCATTATTTTCATGAAAAATGTGCCAAAAATGGCATTTTTCCTTTTTAAAGCCTTAGCCATTACGTTTTCCATTTTCCTTAGCCATAACCAATCACAAGTGATCCCCATCACTAGGGTTCTACCCAACATTTAGCTTGGAATAAGTGTCCCATCATCCATGGTTTTTTTTTTTTTTCCTTTATCTACTTTTATTACATGGAATTTTCACTAGGGATGTTACAAATTGAAAATGAGATTAAAAGGTTTATGGCTTCTAAAATGATAATCCATTTAATATTTTCAAACTGGATAGCCAATATAGTCCCAATAAGGAAAAAGAGTGCAGAAATCAGACTTTTCATAGATTTCAGGAATCTAAACAAAGTTTCTTTGAAAGATAATTATCATTTACCCAAGATGGACCACATTTTGCATAAAGTAGTTGGGTCTGAAATAATTTCTATGCTCGATGGATTCTCCAGATATAATTAGATACTGGTAAATCTGAAAGATCAAGATAAGATAGTCTTTACTACACTATGGGGTACATTCATGTACTCAAAGATGCCCTTCAGGCTCATGAATGTCGAGGCCACTTTCCACAGAGTAATGGATAAAAAAATTTCTTTTGAAAGAGACAAGTTTGGTTTGATATACTTAGATGATATTACAATTTTTTCCAAGTCTGAGTCTACTCATCTAAAGCATTTGAGAAAAATTTTCACAAAGTGTAGAAAATTTGGTGTTTCATTAAATCCGAAGAAGTTTCATTTTTCCATGAAGGAAGGGAAGTTACTGGGCCATATATTATTAAAAGAAGGTATTGAGATTGATCCTAGTAGAATAACAATGATACATAATATTGAATAGCCAAGAAAGAAGAGAGAAGTTCAGTCCTTCCTAGGTAAGGTAAATGTTTTACGTAGGTTCATTCCTAATTTTGTTTATGTTTTGAAAGTTATCACAGGCATGTTGAAGAAAGGTAATGAGATTAAATGGACTGATCAGCTAAGGAATATTTTGATGAAATTAAAAGAACTTTAGGTCATGCTCCTTTACTCATTAGTCCCGATTTTTCTAAAGAATTTGTAATATTCTCTTTTACCTCTGAACACACGATTTCGAGTGTCTTTCTTCAGAAAAACGTAGAAGGCCATGAACAACCTATTTCTCTCTTCAGTAGAGCATTGAGGGATTATGAACTAAAATACGATATAATGTATAAACATGCCTATACATTGATAAAATCACTTAAGGATTTCATATTTTTTGTACTTCATTCTCATATAATTTCTTATGTACTAGATGTTGTGGTAAAAAGTGTTTTAATCCAGCCTGACAATGATGGTAGGAGGGGAAAATGGATTGCAAAAATGCTAGAATTTGATCTAGAAATCAAGCCCACTAGGCTAATAAAAGGACAAGGCTTGGACAATTGATGACTCAAGAAAAGCTTAGAACTTTTGGGATTAATTAGAAAATGGAATTATCAGACATAATAGAGGATAAATCAATTGTTACAGTGAATGATTGTTTTAAATATTTTTCATCATTATGGTGATATTGTTTATATTGTAAAATCTGCAAGCTCTACCAGGAAAAAATAAAACTCGGGCTAGATTCTTGAAGATTAAGTCTATTAAATATTGTATTCTTAATAATTATTTGTTCTGGAAAGATCCACAAGGTATATCACTTAATTTTTTACTTGAAGATGAAGCCATCTAGATGATGAAATAATTCCATCAAGGAGTATGTGGCAGCCACAATTATTGGAAAGAAACTATTGACAAGATCTTGGGAGCAATATTTTATTGGCCCACAGTTTTTGCTGATGTTCGTAAGAAGTTGCAGTGTGTCATAATTGTCAATTGTTTGAAGGGAAATCCAAATTGATGTCCTTACCCTTAAAGCCTATTTCTGTAGAAGCACCATTCCAACAATGGGGCCTTGATTTTACAGGTGAAATTCATCCAGCATCATCATCACAACATAAATGGATCTTGACAGGAACTGAATATTTCACTAAATGGATTGAGGCTCTACCAAGCAGGCAAGCTACTGATCTTGTTGTTATACAATTTTTAGAAAATATTCTTTCCAGATTTGGTAATCTGAAAAGAATCATAACTAATATGCTTAATGATTTAAATCTAAAATATTGGTTAAGTTCTGAGATGAATATTATATAATTATTAGTCACTCTACAACCTATTGCCCTCAAGGAAATGGACTAGCTGAGTCATCAAACAAGAGCCTAGTCAGAATAATCAAAAAACTGTCGGAGGACACTAAAAAATTATGGCATACAAAGCTCAAATTTTTCTTGTGGGCAAATAGGATTAGTACAAAGAGATCAATTGGTATCACTCCTTTTCAATTAATATATGGTGTTGATGCAACTTTCCCAGTTTCAATTGGGATACCAATTATGAGGTACTTGTAAGAGCTAGAAAAGGAACCAAATCATTTTCAAAGAAGAATTGTTCAGTTGATAGAGGTTTAGGAAACCAGAGAAAAGGTATATGAATAATCTCAAGATTTCCAAGAAACAATCAAGAGGGTACTTGACAAAAATACTAAAGAAGATGATTTCAAAGTCTTGGACTTTTTTTAATGGGGTGCCTACATTGAAGATAAAGGTAAACATGGGAATTTCGACCATATTTGGAAGGGCCCTTATCAAATTGCCTCTTATCGTGGACATAATGCCTTTGTTCCGAATGATTTAAATGGAGAGTTACTACCCTGGGGTCTAGTCAACGGGCGGTTTTTGAAACATTATATTTCTTGAGGAAATCATATTCCCCTATGCCATTGTATATATATATGTTATTTGAAAACTTGCAGGTGTGGATAAACATTTTGAAGGACTTGAAGCTCGAGGAGAAGGCCCTAAGGTTATGATAAATGGATATTAGAGAATAAATTTGCTTTACCTTATTTTATTTTATTTTTTAGTTCCAAAAGAGTCTGTAAAGAATAAATTTGAAAAAATGATTTTCTTATTGAATAGAGCCAATCAAAAGTGTTTCTTTAAAGAAAATTCAGTGTAATAAATAAGCTTCTCATCTATGGGGTTCTTTCTTCCATCTATGATCGACAACATCTCCATGGAGCCAATTGTTATCACAATTTTAGTCAGTATTTTTAAAGCGTTGACAATTTCAGTGTCAGCGCAGGTTTGTAATAAATAAGGTTAAAATGTTGGCAAACAGAATATTATTGTTATATTCAGTTCTAAAAAATAAAAAATGCGGTGACATTTGGAGTAGCAACGCATATGTATAAAAAAGGCCAGTTAAAACTATAATAATGGGAGTATCAGCGCCAAAGGGAAAAATTCAAACTTTTTGTCTTATGACCAATAATGTGCTGATAGAGCACACATCATCAAATGAATAGTCATTTATCAAGCGAGTGCTGATGAGTCAGATGGTGAGGTCATGTGATGTGTTTCTAGATTCTGTTGCCGAGAGGTAATGTTCGGTTAAAAGATCATGATTGCATGTTAATATTTTTTGAAATCACCTGCTAGTTCTTTATGTGATGTACCAGTTGACACGCCTTGAAATAATTCACTTCATATGGTAAGACCCATATAACACATAATTGAGTTGTTGTAATTCTATGCCAAAAGAGGACAGGTTGTTATGTTTTCCCCGAAGACCATAGAACGAATCACAATCCCACTTCTGGTGCTATTGTTTGATGATGATAACTATGGGGAGAATCAGAAAATTAAAGAAAGGCAAGCCTAAGGCACCTGACTTGCTTGAAGTCTATCCATAGATTCAAAAGTGTTTTTGAGAAGCAGGTTGGGAACACTTTTTCTCTCGATGTGGAGGCTATCATGATGGAGTTGCCTGAGCTTTTCAAAAGGTTATTGTTGGGGGAATCTCATTTCCTGCCACCAAGGTGTTGATTGTTGAAGTAACAGGCCTACGTGCAGATGGAGAAAGAGCCTTCAAGAGCCATGTTCTTCCTGACATTGATGTACCATTCTTTTTCTGAAAGATGAATTTAAGGAAATGATTTGGCGTTCAGGAGTTCAAAGGTCCTGGTTGAAGGAAAAGTGGCATTGTCTACTGAATATTACTCAATCATACTTCACATGTGAAGGACACTACAATCGAGTGAATCTCTACCATTTTTGATTCCTAGCTCACATAGAAGGTCAGTTAAGAATAAAGACTCCCTATTTTCTATTAGAAACTCTGAAACATATTTTTGCTAGGGTTAGAGCAAGACCAAATGCATCTACCCATTTCATATATCACAAAGGTTTGATTAAGTTGTTAATTGAAAGCCATTTGAGAAGGGTCAAAAGGACTTGGGAACATCATTTGTTTTGGGGAGGGTTTGAACTTCAAACTGTAAAACTGAAAAGGGGTAGGAAAAAGGGAGCAAAAATAAAGTCAAGCAACCCCAAAATATTGAATAGAGGACCTTATATGTCCAAACAAGGAGTCAACAAGAGGTGGAACTAGTTCCTCCTTTATTTCCTGAATTACCCAAGGTTTATACCAGAAAAAATGATAGGCTAAGAAAAGCAAAGAATGCCCCTTCACCCACTGTACCCCTACCTATAGAAAAAGAAGTTAGCAAAATAGAGAAAGCCAAGGGAAAAATGATTGAGCCTGAAATAGAGAAGACACCAGTTTATAAGGAACCCACCTTATCAAATACGTTTAAAGGTGGAAAAAGGCCACACACTAGGTTGTGGAATAAGTTGAGACTGAACATCAAATTGAAATAGAGCCTTGACTTAGAAAAATAGGTCATAGATGTAGATAAAACCCCTCAGAAAGAATTGATCATAAACCAACAGGAAACCACAAGCTCAAAGAGATCTAAAAAAACAATGACTAAAAGAAAGGGGTTCCTACAGAGGCTCAGAGGAGTAAGAGACGAAGGAAAACAAATGTTGACATCTTACTAGAGGCAACTAGCACACTTAACTAGCTAAATTTTGACAACACAGTTTTGATTTCCAACCATCTAGGTGGAATTGTTTGCAAGACAATAACATGTATTTCAGTGATTTTCACTGTTAATGGTGGATGAGCACTAACATTTTTAGTTTTAGCGTAATTTTGCAATCGATACCTATAAAGTGCTGACAAACAACCTGTTAGCAATCCTGATCATTTTTTGATTTTGAAAGGATATCAGTCATATTGTTATAGTTGTCAGATCAGGAAGCTTGAAAGGAGGAGCTACATAGGATATGTTATTATTAGAAGGAGGACGAGGCACGAGTTCCAACAAATCAGGTAGAAGACCATTCAATGTTTTTTGACCCAATTTTCTAGCCAATTTTGTAGCACACTATTATAGTTTAGATATAGATAGGTTTACAATTATGTATTATGTGCATGTATTTGAGATATGCACTTTATCTCTTTATCTTTAAAATATTGTAATTAAGTACATATAGAGAACCTATTTTTAGTTTGTAATATTTCATATAAAGATAAGCTTTTTAGAATGAAGAAGGGTTGGTTTTTTGTTAGAAGACTTATTGTGATTTGTATAATTTTTGAAGGTTTAATGAAGGAAGACTAATTCCACAATAGATATTCTTGTGTTGAGAGATTTGGATATGTGTTCTCTTTATGTTTTCCTTCTATGTCGACATATTTATGTTCTTCTATGAGTGATAAGAGTAAATAAACAAAAATCATATTTACTATGCTTCGTTTATATGATGAGTCATTCACAAATTTCTGACTTGTACTTTGTAGAATTGGTCCTTGTGGTGGTCTTATAAGAATAACACTGCCTTCTTATTTTTCATTCCATCTCAACATTTTTAAATCTCAGAGTATCTCAGCTACCCTGTCTCTATGAAGGTTTTAGTTTTCTTCCTTTTTAAGCCAAATATTTGACTCCATGCCCAATGGAATTCTATCAAACCCTACCACATTTTTGAAACCTTGTTACAACAGATCTAGTAATTTTGTTAAGTAAATAACTAGTCATATTTGGATGAGTTATAGAAGTGACCCCCCTTCGAATTGAAAGGGATAACTTTCAATTCAAGAGATTGGTTAGAGGTTACCTTAATTTTTTCCCTATACATCTGGGTTTTTTGCTAAGTGATAACACACACACACACACGTACTTGTATGCATTTTAAAATTTTCGTTAAGAATATTTTATGCAAACATTGTATAGAATATATAATCAAATACTAAAAACTATAATTTTCATGCTTTGATTTTAGTTTATTCTTGTCCTTGCTCATAGTTACCAATGTTATTTTGGATATCAACCAAATTTTAGTATTTCAGATAATCAATTTAGAGAGGGAGAAGGTCCAATGGACATGGACACTAAACCATACAATATGTATTCATACTTTTATTTATCCTAGTGTGAGGAAAGGTCCTTAAGTCACCATGTTGAACTGTATTAATTTAAAAGCTCTTCCTAATTTCTTTTCCAACACAATGCTCACAATGCATGCATTTTCTAATACAAATATTAATTTAAATAAACATCGCAAATCTAAATTCCAATTGCTACAAATTATAGAAGCCACATGATTTATATGAACACAAGTTATTTACATGAATGAAATTTCGACAATAAGAAAATGCAAAAGCAAACTAGGACCGTACCATCAACAACTTTGCGACAGAGATGATGACTGAATTTGGACATCAATGGAGATGTTGGTAGGGCTATGGATTTCAAAGGATGGTGGTTTCATAGTGATTCATATTTTTATGGGGTTCTTCAATTATTCTAATTTTTTCAAGTTGAACCCACCTACCCTCTAAGTTCTAGATCAATCCTTTGATCACTTCTTTCCTCTAGAATGAAGGAACCAAGTAGTGTTCCTTTGTAAAATCGCACAACTTGTTCACCATAGCTGGATTGCGACCAGATGACAAATGAAAGCATTGTTCCCATCCATGGTATCTGTTTAGAAGGTGGAGATGGGACTAAGGAGAGATCAGTCATAGGTGCCTCCAACAAGGTGGTAGAACCTCCACATCATCCATGGTTTTTCATTTTTCCTGCTCTTGGAAATGGAAGTTGACTTACCAGCCTGCAGTGAACATACCACCATTGAAATAAATTACAACAAATTGCAGAGAAATGACATATTTCTATACACTCTCAACATACGATACAAACTCAAAGCAACTTCCCCTTAAAAAAACCTTAGGTGTAATTAAAACAAATTGGGTATTATTAAAAAACTATGTAGAAATGTAATATAATTATATTTAAAATACTTTAGGTGAGTTTTTGTAACAGCCCTGGTGAAAATTCCATGTAATAAATGTTAAAAATAATAACCATGGATGACTGGGACACGTTTTCCAAGCTGAATGTTAGGCAAGACATCTTGGGGGGTGTTCATTTGATTGTTTATGGCTAAGGAAATTGGCAAAGAAAATGGCTAAGGCATTAAAAGGCATTTTGGCACAATTATTTATTAAAATAATGGAAATTAGGAGAAAAGGAAGGTAAAAGGTCACAGGTTGCATGTGAGAGGGAAAATGAAGGAAAGTAATGGAAAATGAAGAAAATAGAGGCCTCGTTCATAAAAAGGCTTCTGAGAATCAGTTGATAACCTTTTTTTCAGTTTAGCTTTGGAGCTCTCTCATTATTCTCTCTCTCTCATACTCTTGGACACTTAGAGTTTTTTTTGGAGCACTTTGGCATTGGAGCAAGAAAGGCAAAGAAGGCAAGAGGAAGCAAAGAACAAGCAGGGAAAGGCAGGATCAAGTATCTACAATAGGCTTCATTGCAGGTATCAACTTGCATGTGTATTTTCCTTGCTAGATTTGGCATGCACAGGATTGCATGTGTTTCTTTTCTACCATGGTGTGGGTTTTTCCAGGTGTGATAGTATTTTCAGCCTAGCCTTTCCATTTCCTGATAGCTTTGATGATATGGGTTCTCTCATGCGTTTTGTGGGGGATGGCCGGATTAGATTCGAAGCTGAGTGGGGTGGATCTCTGAATTGAAAAACACATGTTGGTAGTGGTCCCTGAACCAAACTAAGAATGCACGAAGCCATTGGCCTAGTAACCCCTGAACCAGACCATGGGTTGTGGTAAAGCCAGATTGTGTGCCTCGGTGGGCCTAGGAATCCTTGCCGATGAATGGTGGGATACATGGTAAAGCCAAGAGGTGGATTTTCTCTCTATTGGGCCTAGTGATTCCGAGAGGGAATGCACGGTAAAGCCTGGAGAGTATGTTTCAGTGTAGGGCCTAGTGATTCCTGGATCAGACTGCGGATGCATGGTAAAGCCTGAGAGACTAGGAGGCACTCAAATTCCTCATGGTGTAGGTGGAGAACTCCGATGGCATCCACATTGATTGGTGTTTATGAGGTGTTCTATGAGTCCCACCCTCATGCTTAGAATATTGCACGGGGGTGATTGGTTGAAGAGAAGCTTGGCTCATCCATTCTATGGTCAGGTGGAACGTGGTGGTCCCATCATCGGTTGGTTCATTGCATTTATTAATGAGAAATCCATTCCCTTGATTTTCATGTGCAAATGTTTTGAT
>APFE031158712.1:24185-35763 GCA_000404065.3 Pinus taeda | reverse complement strand
ATTTTGATGGCTAATATGTCCATTGTATTTCTGTTCCTCTTATGTCGGTTATATGTACATTTTATGGCAGCAACTATGTTTGGCTCTCAGCATGCTTTTACTTGTGTTTGAATGGATATTGTATTTATGATCCAATAAGTGATAAGACAGCAAAAGCCATGAGGAAGCAATGGTTCATGGTGATTCTCAGACAAGTATGTTATCCCTACATCTAATTCTGTTGTTTACACCTGTAGGTTACATGTTGATTATATGTTTGACGAAATGCCTGTCATGGCTAGTAGGGGTCTGGTTATGATCTTGTATCCTTGTTACCTTGTATCCTTACCAATTCTAAATGATCATTCCATCTTGGGCTGTGTCCCAAGCTCTGGGCCAAAAAAGGTGGCTCAAATCTCGGAATGCTAACATTAATTCTGAGACTAACTCACCTGGGCAGTGTCTGGAAGCGTTATAAAACACTTGGGCAGTGTTTGGGAAGTGTTATAAATCACCTGGGCAGTGTCTAGGGAGCGTTAGTCCTGAAACTAACTCATCTGGGTAGTGTCTTGGAAGTATTATAAAGCACCTGGGCAGTGTCTGGGGACTGTTAGTCCTGAAACTAACTCGCCTGGGTAGTGTCTATGGAGTGTTACCTGCCCTTAAGTCTCTCAAATAGTTGTAGGACCCAAGGATAGGCAATATGAGTGGTTGACTTGTGTTTTGAAGGTTATGTGGATGATGTTGGATGACTATTTGTGATGTTTCGTAGATTCCATTTCCTTAAAGTCACCAAGGAGGTTGAATCTTATCATAGTGGCCTCTCGTTGCATGTTTACACCGGCTGGCAGGTTGCTTGGGTAGATGTGGGAGGAGGGTGTTATAGAATGTGTGTTGGTCATGCATGCATGTCAATTGCATGTGTGTCTCTTACACTTTTATACTTGTGGCATTTGTTTGATGATGGATTAGTGTTGTAGTATGGTTATCATGGAGAATTTGATATCGATTTCATGAATTGTAATTGAAATAAGTATGTGACTGATTGTGTATGGATTATATGTCGCGTACATGTTGATTTCATGATATCTACTTACATCCTTGTATGTTAGGCTACATTTTTTGAATATTTTTTATTACATGCCTCAGTCTTGTAGGTTGATTACAAGAACTGATTGGTTATGTTCGACTACATGCATTTATGCATAGGTGTAGTTGATTTGGCATGTCTTATGCATGTGGCAATGTGTATAGTGGAGTAATGGTTGTTTTCATGCATGATGTCACAACATGCATTGTTGATATGGCCTTGCATTGATGACTAGACCCTAACTATATTGATGTTTGTATGTTGATACATTTAATTGCAAATGTCTATATGTTGTTATGATTATGTTATACATGTATCACACTGATTTGGTGATCTTACAAACAAGGTATCCTCCCCGAGCTATACTAATGTATATTGGTTTATTGTGATTTGATTTATCTGACACCTTCTAGAAAGAAATATCAAATGGCTAGTAGGATGGTTGACTATAGAGACTCTCCCTATGAATCTGAAGACTAGTATGGTGTTGGGAACCCCTCTAACTTGGTAGTTACATTGAGAAGTTTAAAGGAGGAGATAAGGAGTTGTAAGGAAGATAATGACAGAATCATACAGTCACAGGAAAAGTTAGCAGAGGTGAATGCAACAATACTTCAGAGCTTGTCGGATTTGCAGCAACAAGGACCACTGCGGATCAGCCATGAGCAAGAAGATAAATCTAATAGGGCATATGGTAGCAAATCACATGTTGGTCACCGATCACATAGAGAGAACACAATCCGGGGTGGAAGATTATTGGAAACTCCGGAGAGGAGAAGGGATAGACCTAGGTATGATTCTAGTTCTGATTCAAATAGGCACTACGATCGTCATCGGTATCATCCTTATAGAAGGAATGGTAGGGGGTACTTGTTAGATGAATTCAAGAAAGAAAAACCACCTACTTTTGATGGAGATGTGAAGAAGCCAAAGGATGCAAAGGCTTGGATGCTTGGCATGAACAAATGCTTTGAGCTGCATGAGTACACAGATAATGTGAAGGCTCGATAGTTGTCTTTAGCTTGAAAGGTAAAGAAGACATTTGGTGGGAAGATGTTAAGCGAGTTAGGGACATCAGGACAAATGACTTGAGTTGGCAGGATTTAAAGAGGCTTTTTAGAAAAAAGTACTTGTTAGAAAGGTACTACGACAGCAAGGCAAAAGAGTTCTATGAGTTAAGGATGGGGTCAATGATAGACGAAGAGTATAAAACCAATTTTCTTGAGTTATTGAGGTATGTACAGTATCTTACTAATGATAATTCTAAGATTCAAATATTTGTCAGTGGTTTGCCATTAGCATTTAGAGATTGAATTGAGTATGATGAGCTTCGTTCACTGGAGGAAGTCATTGGGAAACTGAAGCATTGATATGAGCAATCAAAGCATAAGAATGAATCTCAGTAGGGATGGAAAGGAAAAGACAAAGGTAGAGGTAAATTGAAGCCTCAGAGGACAAGGTCTCAACATGTAGATGGGAAGGAAAATGTGGCACTGAAAAATAGATTTAACGCATCCAAACAGGGATATGGGCCACAACAGTAGCAGAAGCAGCATAGAGGTGAGGGCACTGGTTGGTTGGAGTGTTGGACATGTGGTGGAGAACACCTTAGGAGAGATTGTCTGCAACATCAGGGTAGAAGGCCTAAGATATATAGTGCACAAGAGGCATAGACTGTTGGGGATGTTGGCCAAAGTATTCCACGTATCTATGTAGCAGTGGACAACGGGAAAGAAGAACACCAGGCATCTATCATTGAGATGGCCAGTAAGCTTCGTAATCAAGCTATTTATATTTTGATTGACCCTGGATCTAATTATAGCTATGTTAGTCCTAACTTGGTGGATAAGTGTGGTTTGAATAAGGAGTCGCATGCAAAGTCTTGGTTAGTGCAATTGGTTATAGGTATGAAGAAGTGAGTTCATCATTGGGTAAGAGCTTGTGCATTTGATTTGAATGGCATGCCTACAACAACACATTTGACTGTATTACCGTTGGGTTCATACAATATGTTATTGGGCATGGCTTGGTTGTATCTTCATAGAACCAAGGTTGGTTGTTATGACAAATATATTGAGTGTGTTGATGACCATGGGGAACCAAGAATCTTGCAAGGTAAGAAGAAAGCCACATCAGTTAGGATGGTGACATCTATGCAAGAAAAGAGAAGCCGCAGGAAAGGGTGCAAGCTATTTTCCGTACACATTTCTAGTGATAAGGGTAAGGAGGCTGAGGTTGCAAATGTATTGAACAGGTACCTAGTATTGTAGCAGTTCAAGGATGTATTTCTTGAGGACACTACAGAGTTTCCACCTCATAGGGAGGTAGAATTTTTGGTTGAGTTAGTGCCAGGGGTAGCTCCAACATCGAAAGCACCTTACAGGATGAGCACAGCTGAGTTAGTTGAGTTAAAGTTTCACCTGAAGAAGATGTTGGACAAGGGATACATTAGGCCAAGTGCATCACCTTGGGGCACACCGGTCTTGTTTGTGAGAAAGAAAGATGGTGCCCTCAGATTATGCATTGATTATAGGTAGTTGAACAAAGTGACTATCAAGAACAGATATCCTTTGCCAAGGATTGATGACTTATTCGATCAACTGAAGGGAGCAGTAATGTTCTCGAAGATTGACTTAAGATCTAGATATCACCAGGTACGCATCAAAGAGGAGGACATATACAGGACTGCGTTTAGGACCAAGTATGGGCATTATGAGTTTGTTGTTGTTCCATTTGGCTTAACTATGCTCTAGCTACATTCATGTGTTTGATGAATAGTGTGTTGCGTCCATATTTGGATAAGTTCGTTATTGTGTTCATTGATGATATACTGGTATATTCTAAAAATGAGGAAGAGCATGCAGAGGACTAAGCTGTAGCATTGAGGTTGTTGAGAGAACATTAGTTGTACGCTAAGCTCAGCAAATGTAGCTTCTTTCAGTCTGAGGTACACTACTTGGGGCATGTTGTCTCCAAGGAGGGCATTGTAGTATATCCAGAGAAGGTAAGGGCCATCATGGAGTGGGTAGTTTCTAAGAATGAGATATTTCATGGGTTTGGTAGGCTATTATAGGAGGTTCATCAGGAACTTCTCATAGATTTCTTATCCTATTACATCATTACAGAGGAAAGGTAAGCAGTTTGAATGGACCACAGAGTGCGAGACTAGCTTTGAGCAGCTTAAGGAGTTGCTGGCACATGCACCAGTGCTACAGATTGTAGATCCAGACAAAGATTTCATAGTGTGTATAGATTCTTGCAAGGGAGGGCTTGGTGGAGTCCTTATGCAGGATGGACAGGTGGTATGTTATGAGTCCCAGAAACTCAACGAGCATGAGTAGAACTATCCCACGCATGATCGCGAGTTGGCAGTGATTATACATGGATTGAAGATGTGCAGACACTATCTTCTTGGTAGGTTGTTTGTGCTTATGAGTGATCACATTGGGCTAAGATATTTGTTTGACCAGCGGAATCTGAATGCTAGGTAGGCTAGATGGTTGGCCACGATTAGCGAGTTTGACTTCGAGATCAGGTACATCAAGGGTAAATAGAATAGGGTGGAAGATGCCCTCAGCAGACAGGTAAAAATACATCACTTAGTAGCTATGAGCTCCTATGGGACAAACTTTCATGATAGGATCTTATAGGCAAGACAACAGGATGTCAGGTATATGGAGATTGTGCATAGGTTGCAGCAAAATACAGGTACAGGTGATAGTACAAGTACAGGTACAGGTGACAATATAAGTACATGTGATAGTATAGGTATAGGTATAGGTATAGGTACACGTATTGGTACAGGTGCACAAGACTTGGATCATTACCTTACAATAGATGGGTTGGTTAGGTTTCGAGACAGGATATACGTACCAGATAATAGTGAACTCAAGAAGGTGATCTTGAGGGAATTTCATGCAAAACCTTATTCAAGTCACCCAGGTTATCAGAAGACACTCACAACGGTGAAGAGATATTACTATTGGCCAAATCTAAAGAGGGATGTAATAGAGTTTATGGCAATATGTTTCGACTTTCAGCGAGTGAAAGCATAGTGAAAACATCCAGGTGGATTGCTACAAACGATCGCTATTCTTGAGTGGAAATGGGAGGTCCTTTCCATGGATTTCATTATAGGGTTGTTGAGGACAATGAGGCAACATGATTCCATCATGGTCATTGTTGACATGTTAACAAAGGTTGCACACTTTGTTTCGGTGAAGTCTACATTTTTAGCTAGTGATGTGGCACAGGTATTCATCTGAGACATGGTTAGACTACATGGTGTTCCAAAGAAGATCGTGGCAGACAGGGATGAAAAGTTCACTTCCAAGTTTTGGAAGGATTTATTTGTAGGATTGGGCACCGAGTTGGCCTTCAGCACAGCTTACCATACATAGACAGATGGACAGATAGAGAGGGTCAACAAGATATTGGAGGACATGTTGAGGATGTATGTGATGCATCAACAGAGGAAGTGGGAAGAGTATCTCCCTTTGGTCGAGTTTGCATACAACAATGGTTATCAGGAGCCACTAAGGATGAGTCCCTTTGAGGCATTGTATAGGCGGAGTTGTAACACTCCCATTAGTTGGAGTGATCTGGTTAGCAGAGTATTGATTAGACCAGATATGTTTGTAGACATGGAACAAGAGATGCATGTGATCAAGAAAAATCTTAAGGTAGCATAGGGTAGGCAGAAGAGTTATGCAGATAGGAATAGGTTGTTCAAGGAGTTCCAGGTTGGGGAACAGGTGTACTTGCGCATCAAATCGAAGAAGAGCTCCTTGCGGATTGGCTCATGTGCCAAGATGGCACCACATTTTTGTGAACCCTTTAGTATCATCGAGCGGATTGGGCCAGTAGCCTATCGACTTGCACTACCTCCAACAATGAAAGTCCATGATGTTTTACATGTATCTTTGCTTAAGAAATATGTTAAGGATGTTGATCTTTTGATTGACTGGTCTGTATTGTAGGTGGAACTAGATGGAGAATTCCAACCGAAGCCTCATTGTATATTGCAGAAAAATGTGCTCATGCTCTGGAACCAATCAATAAAGCAAGTTAAAGTGCAATGCAGGCACTTTGGTCCTGATGAAGCTACATGGGAGATGGCGGATTAGATGCAGGCCATGTATCCTTCCTTATTTGTGTAGGTTTTAACCTTGTACAGAAATTACCAACATATGAATTCTAAAACACAAAAAATAAACAATGTGAGAGCATAACACATAAAACACATATACATGGAGATTTTACCCTAGATCCCAAAACTGGGACTACCAGCTTGATTTTTCATTATATTCCTTTCAATGTTACAATACATATTTATACATTCCAAAGCATCCAATACCATGGATAGAAAACCATCGTGTCCAAAACCATGGACCAAAAACCATTGCGTCCAAAACCATGTGCAAAAAACATGCACAAAACCATAGGTAGGTCCTCCCAACCTAACATAGGGTCCAAAACCAAAATTTTCCGGGGCGCTGCCCCAGACCCCATAGAGTGGGGTTACCTGCACCCCTCAAACCCCCTGTGACACCCCCCACTACGCAATCCATGCAACGAAGGGGGGCTCCGCCCCCCTTTTAACCCCTTGGTTAACTACGTGGGCTAGCCGTGGAAAGAATATAACACAACCCAACGTTCTCCCACTTGTTGTGTTCTTTCCACAGGGGGCCATAAGAGGGCTTAGTCATTTATCCAGCCCTGTAATGCCCATTGTTTCTCTACACCAAGAGAACTTCTCAGAGCTCACAAATTTTGTTAATGCATCTGCAGTATTCTTCAAAGTGTCCACCTTTACCAACAACACCCTTTTGTCTTCTATCATATCCCTCACAAAGTGATATTGAACATCAATGTGCTTTGTCTTTGAATGATATGCAGGGTTCATTGCCAAGAAAATTGCACTTTTGTCGTCACATTCTATCCTTATATCTCCATATACTAACCCCATACTTGAACACAATCTCTGCAACCAAATTGCTTCCTTGCTTGCATGAGTGGCTACCATGTATTCTGCCTCCATAGTTGATAGTGCCACTACAGATTGTTTCTTACTCATCCAACTGACTGCACCTCTGAATAGGTTAAACACATACCCACTTGTAGATCTTCTCTGATCCAAATCTCCAGCCCAGTCTGCATCAACAAAGCCACGAATATCCAACACTCTGTCCAATCCTAATCTTCCTTGGTAGCACAAACCATAATCACTAGTGCCACACAAATACCTGAAAACCTGCTTCACTGTTGTCTAATGCTCCTTCCCTGGTTTTGACATGAACCTGCTCAATACTCCAATTGCATGTGCAATGTCTGGTCTAGTACAGACCATCGCATACATGAGGCTACCGAATGCACTTGCATATGGAACACGGGACATTTCCTCTTCCTCTTCTTGTGTCTTGGGACATTGTTCAGCAGATAACTTTACACGTACAAGAATAGGAACCTTCATCGGTTTACTATCCTGCATATTAAATCTTTGCAATATTGTCTCGACATACTTCCTCTGGTTTAACCAGAGCTTCCTCTTTGTCCAATCTCTTTTAATTTCCATGCCCAAAATATTTTGCAGCACCAAGATCTTTCATGTCAAATTTGGAGGACAAATGGGTCTTCAAATCCTGGATAATTTCTTTGTCATTTCCAACTAGCAACATATCATCCACATACAAGACCAGATAAATAACACAGTCACCAATTAATTTAAAATACAGACAATGATCTGCTTTGCTTCTGGTGAAGCCAAGTCCCCGTATAAATGTATCAAATTTCTGATACCAGATCCTTGGTGACTGTTTTAACCCATACAGAGACTTCTTTAACTTGCATACTAGTTCTTTCTTACCCTTCACCGCAAAGCCTTCAGGTTGCTTCATGTAGATTTCCTCTTCCAAATCCCCGTGAAGAAATGTTGTCTTCACATCCATCTGTTCTACCTCAAAATCAAAAGCAGCCGCAACAGATAAAAGTAATCTAATAGAAGTTACCTTTGGCAACAGGAGAAAAAATATCACCAAAATCAATTCCCGGCACCTGGGAATAACCTTTTGCTACCAACCGAGCTTTGTCTTTCTCCACCTTCCCTTCTGCATTTGTCTTCTTCTTGAACACCCATTTGCTGCCAATGGGTTTCCTTCCAGCTGGCAACTCCACCAGATCCCAAGCCTCATTTTTGTGCAAGATGCCATTTCATCAACCATGGCCTCTTTCCATAGTTTTCCATCCTCTAAATCTACTGTTTCCTTCACAGTTCTGGGATCATCATTAGTAATAGATAAAGAAAAATTTGAACAGAAAGTAGATGGACTATACCTTTCTGGCTACCTTCTTTCTCGAACTGATCTTCTCACACCCGGAGTTTGTGGCTCTTCATCTTCCGATTCCTCCTCTATTGTAGATTCTGATTCTTCCTCCTTTAGGTCAAACTCTATCTTCTCAAGTTTCTTTGGTTGGATTTCATGTTTATAACATCTCTTACCTCTCTAAACACCACATCTCGGATGTACACAACCTTCCTTGTTACTGGGTTCCAAAGCTTATAAGCCTTTAAACCATCCTTATACCCAATAAAGATGCACTTTTCAGATTTACTATCCAACTTGGTTCGTTTCTCTTTTATCACATCCAAATACCCTCAGGTGTGAAAGAGAGGGTTTCTTACCAGTCCATACCTCTTGTGGAGTCTTATCCTCCAACACTAATGAAGGTGATCTATTGACCAGGGAACATGCTCTCTCCACTGCCTCTGCCCAGAATTCCTGTCCTAACCTGACACCACTAAGCATGATTCTTGCTCTTTCCATCAATGTCTTGTTCATTCTTTCTGCGACTCCATTTTGATCAGGTGTGTATGGAGTAGTCTTCTGGTGTGCTATACCGCACTTCTTACAGAATTTTTCAAATTCCTTACTGCAAAACTCTCCACCGTTATCTGTCGTCAGCACCTTTATCTTCTTCTCTGTCTAGTTTTCCACCAGAGCCTTAAATTCTTTAAACCTGTCAAAGACTTCAGATTTCTTCTTAAGGAAATATATCCATGTATTCCTTGAGAAGTAATCTATAAATGATACATAGTACACAGACTTACCCAGTGATGAACTTTCACAGGTCCAAACACATCACTGTGCACAAGCTCTAATATTTGTTTCGTCCTCTTACCACCAGAGGGGAAACTCACCCGATTCTGCTTCCCATATACACAATTTTCACAGAAATCAAAATCCAGAGAGCTATTACTCATACCTTCTACCATACCTTTACCATGAAGTATTCGAAGGCCCTTCTCTCCAATATGTCCAAGCCTTTGATGCCACAACATGGTCTTCTCTCCAGAGACCACTAGATTTTCTACTCCATTTTCAGAAACCATAGAACTGTTGCACTCGTCAACAACAATGCTACCTTGTAGCTTGTACAGAGTTCCAATCCGAACTCCCTGCATCAATACCAGTGCTCCTCAAACCATCTTGCAGGTATCCTTCTCGAACACCGTCTTTACACCTGCATCATCCAACTTGCTTACAGAAATCAGATTTCTGGCCAACGCAGGAATATGCAGAACACCTGGAAGGGTTCTAACCCTTCCACCTTGCAACTTCCACTTTACTTTTCCACGACCAATGATTCTAGCTTTCCTATCATCCCCTAAGAAGACATCACCACCATCATATTTCTCATACTCGCAGAACCACTCTCTATGGCGAGTGAAGTGAAAGGATGCACCTGAGTCAATCAACCATACCTTGTGATCTACATGTGTACTTGAAGAAGCCAAGTACACATCCCCACATTCATCTGAGGTGGTTTTTACCTCTGCAGAAGGAGCATCATTAGATCCCTTTCCTTTATCAGGAGCTTTAGATTTACAATCCCTTTTGTATTGCCCTTCCTTTCCACATTTCCAGCACACCACCTTTACTGGTTGTCTTGGAGATTTAGATCTCCCTCTAGATTTAGACCTCCCACTCGATGACTTATTTTTGTTTCTATTCTAGGACTATCCTCGTACAAACAAGGCATCACCATTTTGGCTCTCCATATTTTTCCGTCTCATCTCCTCCGTTAGCAAGGATGAGACTATTTCATCAAATTGCAAGGCAATTTCATTGCTACCTATTGCAATAACTAGACTACCCTATGAATTTGGTAGAGAACACAACAAGCTAATGCACTTATCTTCATTTGAAATTTTGATATCAATAGACGATAACTAACTTACCACAGTATTAAACGCATTTAGATGCTCTGTCACCGAGTCTCCATCTTTCATCCTCAGGTTATACAACTTTCTCCGTAGGAACAGTTTATTCACTAGAGACTTAGATTGGTACAAAGTCCCTAACTTGTCCCACAAAGCCTTCACCGTAGCTTCCCCTGATACATTCAACAATACTGAATCTTAGAAACACAATCATATTGTGCTCTTTGCCTTCTGATCCAACTTCTTCCATTCTTCATCAGAAACTCTCGTTGTTTTAGTACCTGGATCTATCACGATCCACTGATCTTTATCCACCAACAGATCCTCCATCTTGAGTTTCCACAACTCAAAACTCTGACCATTAAATTTATCGATCTCTATCTTTCCACTACTCGCCATCTTCTTTCACCACCAGAATTGATCCCACAGATCTCCCACTAAATAGGGTCTACCACAGGCCCGAGCGAAATCCCTTAGCAAAAAGGTGTCCCCTTGAAGCCAAAAGCTCTGATACCAAACGTAGGTTTTAACCTCGTACAAAAATTACCTGCATACGAATTCTAAAATACAGAAAATAAACAATGCGAGAGCATAACACATAAAACACATATACACAGAGATTTCCCCTGGATCCCAAAACTGGGACTACCAGCTTGATATTTCATTATATTCCTTTCAATGTTACAATACATATTTATATATGTCGAAGCATCCAATAGCATGGATCGAAAACCATCGCGTGCAAAACCATGGACCGAAAACCATCGCGTCCAAAAACATGTGTGAAAAACATGCACAAAACCATAGGTAGGTCCGCCCAACCTAATATAGGGTCCAAAACCAAAATTCTCTGAGGCGCTGCCCCGTACCCCATAGAGTGGGGTTACCTGCACCCCTCAAATCCCTTGTGACTCCACTGCTATGAAATCTGCGCAACGAAGGGGGGGCTTCGCCCCCCTTCTAACCCTCGGGTTAACTACGTGGGCTAGTTGTGGAAAGAATATAACACAACCCAACAGTTTGCCAGTTGAGGCAAAGCAACTTGATATGGTTGTTTGGTGGTTGCTTATGGTCATTTGGTAGTTACTTCATGGTGTTTTAGTACTTTCTTATGATGGTTTGGTATATGCTTTATGATGGTTTAGTATTTGCTTTATGTTGTTTACTATATGCTTTATGGTGATTGATACATGCTTTATGTTGGTTGATACATGCTATATGATGTTTTGATATATGCTATATGATGTTAGTGAATGATTGATATATGTTTGGTATATGATTTGGCATAT
>APFE031158698.1:0-61278 GCA_000404065.3 Pinus taeda | reverse complement strand
GTCCATGGTTTTGGACGCGATGGTTTTTCGATCCATGGTATTAGATGCTTCGGCATGTATAAATATGTATTGTAACATTGAAAGGAACATAATGAAAAATCAAGCTAGTAGTCCTGGTTTTGGGATCCAAGGGAAAATCTCTGTGTGTATGTGTTTTTTGTGTTATGCTCTCGCATTGTTTATTTTTTTGTGATTTAGAATTCGTATGCAGGTAATTTCTGTACAGGGTTAAAACCTACAATCCAAAGGAGAGTGAGTAAAAACAAAAATTTTACAAAGACGAAAGACATGTTTTTTGCTCTGATATAAAGAGGAGAAATGAATGGAAAATTAAATTTGGATAAATACTTATCCAAATATTTTATATGAATAAAAGCGGAAAGTAAAAAAAATACTTTACCAACCATGGAAAAGCAAGGCATGGTTTTTAAAATCCATGGGAAGGAAAAACAAGACATGGTTTTTTAAAATCCATGGGAAATAAAAACTAGACATGGTTTTTGAAATCCATGGGAAGGAAAAACAAGGCATGAATTTAAAAAGGGAATGGATTTAAAAACAAGACATTGATTTCAAAAAAAAAAAAAAAAATTATTAAATCATTCAAAGAAATATTTTGAAATTTTATTTTATAGAATTCATTTACAGATTTAAGCAAAATATTTGAAAATATTATTCAAAATATTTTCTTCCCAAATATTTTGTGGTAATGATGAAGTATTTAAATATGGTGAAGGAAATTACTATCGGAAAAAGGTTTAAAACATAAATTTGATTTAACTCCAAAATACAAATAATTAATTGATCAACTCGGTGGAAAACATGAACAGACATGCAATTATTTTCAGATGTTTGGCTCAGAAATAACAGTCAAAGTGACAGCTAGTTGATATAGATGGTAGAGTTAATCAGGTTTTGAAGGGAAGCTAAAAGGTTTTGTGATGACAACTTCAACCTCTCTAGATTCAAAGGCAGAAGATCAGCATTAATGACCCAATTTCTATATTTGGATGCTGAAGATTTTCCAACATCTCTAAATTTCCTGCAGTTTTCAAGTAATTATTTTTATCTTTAGTTTATTGTTCATATCTTTTCCAGAAACTATTAGATATTATTTTGCAATTAGGGTTGGAACTTGAATGAAGAAAGGAGTTGTGTATTGATGTAAGTTGTGCATTGTACTTGAAGTGATAAATTTACATAAATACAAAGAGTTTTGTTCAAGGATTCTTTTGTCAAACAATTGGTGACATACTTTATTATGTAAAATTGTTTCTTTTCTTAGTTTTCCATTTGTTTTCCCTCTTTATTATTGCAAGAATATTAAGGGAAGCATTTTCTCAAGTGTACTCTACTCTGGCTTGTAAACAATATCAATGTTTTCATTCTAATGTTAAGTATAGAATTCATCTCAGCATGCTCTATATTTAATTGAACTTAAATCATATTCATCCTTTCATTCCATAGACACTCTATAATATCCAAAAGTTTTCCTATCCTTCCCTGTTACATCTGCTCTGTCATTTTGCAATTGATTTCCCAAAGGTTCATGACTCCATGCCCAATGGACTTTCCCTACATTTTCAACCAAACCTTTGAAAAACCAACCTCAAACTTCAATAACTAGCCTAATATATTAAAACAGAAATCAAAATCAGAAAGAGAGATCCCCTCTGAAGCTAGAAGGGCTAGAGCTTAGCTGTACAAGTGGCTTTTTGGTTACCTCTAGATTTCTCTCCACATGCTAGAGAAATTACAAAGTGATAACATACCTTTTAATTGATATTTAATAAATTAGCAAATGTCCAGTTCAAATATAAATTCCATACATTGTGTTAGAATACCTCATCTTCTACACATAATCTCAGTCTAAAGGTTCTAGAATTTCTCTAATTGCCTTAGGTGAGACCTCCAATGTTTGGGGATTGAAATTGGTAATATTTACGAGGTTTTGTTGGCCAGAAATTTCAAACTCAAAATTTGATCCCCCACACTAAAAATAAGGTATTTTTTTATGTCAATGATAAACCATTTCTAATGTTTTTTTTGTATGTTAAAAACAAACATTTTCTTTTATTTTTTAATAAAATTGTGAAGATTTATTTTCTAAACCTTTCAAAATTATATTACCAATAAAAAAATTATAATTTTTTTTATTTAACAAACATAAATGCATCTATGGGATCATATATTTTTTTATTAAGCTACTTTTTATAGGTATTTCTATATCCCAACTTTTGATAGATTTTGCATTTAGTAATTTGGTGATTTCACATTACGTCTATATTTCTTAAACTTGCACATATATTGAAATATTTGGAGTTGTGAAGTTTAAATTTTAATATTTTTAATCTTATAAATAATAGAATTAATTAAATTTAAATAATTTCCATTGGGTGTATTAATGTTTTGGAGCCTTCCTCAAAGCTATATTATTTTGTATGTTTAGAGAGGTATACATACTCTATCATCTCTAGATTTGAACTTATGAACTTAAGATATGGTAGATGATGTATTTTATAAAATGTAAATAATTATTTTTTTTACTTCTACTACTTTTAAAGTTAGTAAAAAACAACATATTTAAAAATAAAAATAAAAATAATAAAATCAAATCCATCTATCTATATTCATTTAATTTAATCAAATGTATATCTATTTTTATCTAGATGATGTGTTGATAAGTGGGGACATGACTGTCAACTCATGTCATGCATCTACCACACCACTTTACCTACAACTACTATTGTCATCAAGGATGGAATACTCTTTGGTTCCCTACTAATAAGGGAATGAAAATAATGGGGATGAGTGAGAACTCCTCCTTGGTTTGGAGGGAGGACAATTGAGTTTCATGGGTTATCACTATGACAATGTAAGAGTCAACTAAGGAAGAATTACTAGTGTTTATATTATGGAGTTAATTTCAATTATTTCCCTAGCCAAGTGTTTTAATTTGGCTGGTACTCATTTGATTTTATGGAGAAGGAGAAGCAAACTAAAAAATCACTAGTAAACTCAATTAGTCTACATCAATACACTCTTTGGTTATTTTGTAAAACTCTTTTTTAATTCATATTTTTGTCTCATTATATGTTGGTTGGGACCTATTATTCACTATTAATTATCTCCACTATGGGTTTATGTCAAGGATAAGATGAAACTAAGGTTTGGGGATACAAGCTAGAACTACCATACCTAAAACTATTCATATTTAGTGTTGGGTGTTAGTAAATAATTTTCTACTTCTCACCCCACTCACCCATACAAGGCCCCTATACTATGGTCTTTTCTCAAATGTGGCACAAAAATAAATGGATCATGTGACTAAGGTAGTGGAAGAGAGAGAAGAAAGCTTATTTGTAACACATATTTTAGAGGAAGTTCATGGGCTATTCTGTGATCTAAGTCATTATCTCAATCTCTAAATTTTGTTAAATGAAAAATATTATGCTAAGCTATGTGATTTTAAAGACAAGGATTACACCAAACTAGTGTAAGGAGATAACCCTTAGCTCATCATTATACATGAGGATTGAAGTGTAGGGTTTAGAATCACACAAGACTTAATTTACGTGCATGGTGCTTCAAGCCTTTAGATAATGAGGGTGATTTATTTTGGTGGAGAATAAGGTTGTTACTAGGGTTTCAAAGGATAAGGGTGGATTTTGCTTTAGAATTTATTGGTTTTCTTAGAGGAAATTTCTAGTGATATATCTAGATATAAATCCTTGATATTTTGAGTGTAGTGTGTTGGTATGCAGATATTGTTGATTCTTTCTGAAATTGTGTTGAGACAAGTTGAACATGCTTAGAACAAATTAGGGAATATTTTTATATGTGGATAAATTCTTCAGTAGAATATGAATTTAGCAGTGAGAGAAAAACATGGCAGATTTTAGAAATTCCTCTTCACTAAAATAAGCAAATTGGATCAACACTTTAACAAATACAAATGTGGCACTTTGAGAGAGTAAAATTTGTTGGTGTAACTTACATCTTTTTCTCTAAGTTCTCTTAGGTTCTATATAGTCTTTTATAAAGTTATCATGCATGTGCATAATTTATGATAACCAAGTACACATTTTAGAGTTATCATATTCACTTTATTCATGAGGTGATTCAACATTTTAGGTGCATGCTTATTGAATATAGGTGATACCACATGTTATGTAGCAATTTCACCTTCACTTCTAATTGCATTTAATGTGATTCCATCGTGAAATTAATATATGTAAGGATGCTTGTAACCATTTTGTTCATACGTTGGGTGACTCATATAGAAAACATCACCATGCATCACCACTCTCTTAGTTCCCATGTGGATTTGAGCGAGTGATGCTTGCATGTTTTTCCTTGTATTGACGAATATATCTTGTTTAGATTATATTGGAATCCAAATTTCACAAGGTATAAAAGCAGTCTCCATTCATCAATTTATCCATCTCTATCTCCATATCCATTCATCAATTTTGCAACAATTACTCGAGGTCTAAAATTTATTTAACTTTTTACCTTCATTTAACTCTTTTTTTTCTATTTTTCTTAAAAAATTAAATTTTTGACACTCGGTACTTTTTCCTCATGGATCTTGTCGTTTCACTCCTTTTTTGTGTGGCTATAGCCTCTTTTCAAGCTCACAGTTCTTCTATGTTGAATGCACCACCCTCATGTTGGGGAGTTTTATAATACTCTGTGTATGTATGTGTCGGGGGGGGGGGGTGAATCAGTGGTGTCGAACATATCACTTTTACCAACTTTTTTCATTTCTTTACAATTAATTGAATCACAATCTAATTAACCAGTAGTACAATATAAATTAGAAAATCATAAATGATGAGAAACATGCACAAGTAAACCATAAGCAGCATATAATCATCAAAGCATAATATCATAAGAGAAGCACATGAACATAATCACGTATGAGACACTATATATAAAGTGGGAACCCTTCATAGAGAAAAAAATATCATATGCTTATGGTCTTCTTCTTCTTATTATTATTGAAATATTCCTTTTACATCTTCATATCACTAGCCACCTGGTGAGCACCAGTATTGCAGCAATAATGTTGCAACTCCTGGGCTGTCTACTTTACTCTTATCAACCCGGTAGTTTGTAACAAACTTGGAAGCGACAGTGTTGTATGCACAGGTACTAGTTCTTACTGCAGGTTATGACTTGTTCAGTTGGTGCAAGATCACTAGGAGCTCAAGCCAGATTCTATGAATTCTAGAAGAGGCTTTATATGCGATGAGAAGAGAGAAAGATTACTCTACATATCTTACTCTAGCTGCAGAAAGGAGAAAATTTGAAATGTAAAGCAAATCTAGTAAACCCAAATTAACCAACTAATCCTAATTTTGTAGAAAGCACTATGAAAACCATGAAAAGAATTACATTACCTACTCAAGGAAGTAAAAAACATCTAACTAAGCTATTTCTAGAAGTAAAGAAGCAAAAAACATCATTTTGGATTTTTATGTATTTTTATGTGAATTTGACATGCATGTAATTTAATGTTTGCGAATATGGCAGTGAATAGGTGGCATTGGAGGGTGGTTTCGAGACTTGAGAGGATGTAGGATGGTGTGGATGGGTCCTAGGAGGTCTCAGGTGGCATTCTGGAGGATTTTCCCACACTCTGATTTCAAAATAAAGCCTACAGTAAAATCTACAGGAGGACACAAAAAATCTACAAGAGGAAAAACAACGTTCTACAAGAGGCCTACAGGAGGAGGCTGAGAGCTGTTTTCACAGTTTTTGGGTGTGAGAGTGGGCGAAAGAGGTGGATGAATGTTGGAATGAGTTGTTAGGGAACCTAGGGTCTACCACGAATCATCAGGGGAGAGAAATATGATTGGATTTGCTCAAGGAGAGAGGAAGAAATCCTATGGAAAATGGAGGAAACTAAGGCATAATTGAGGGGAGACTTGGGTGACCTGTAGGGCATGGATCAGATGGGGGATGGGATGGTTGATAGGCTGGCCTACTGCTAGAAGATATATGCTTCATAAACAACTAACAATCAACCAATAAGATCAAGCAAGCAATGAAATAAGTGCATCTAGGAAAACAAAGTTTTGCATCAAAATAGTCTAAACTATGATCTATGGAAGGAAATTTTAATAAACGCTACAAGAAAGGAAAGCATGAAAGAATACTATTGTAAATAAAGAATTGAGCATGATGAAGAAGTTCTGAAGCAAAGAAAAACTAGACTATTAACCACTAAAAGGTGCAAACATTAAAAGTCCTACGAATGAGGAAAATCTGTGTTTTTGGGGCAGCAAGAGGGTCTTTACCTCCAATCATGGTCCCATAGGGAGGAAGAGAGGCCAAGGCACTGTTACTAGCCTTTTGAATCTTTTCTTTATCACTGCTTAACCTGTTATAGAAAGCACAAATGGAAGCAAACTATTGAATCATCAAAAGCAACCTATTCTTAACCACAAAAGAAATACATATAACAGCAACCTAATCTACAAACTGAAATAAAACACACAAATACAAGTAAAGAGGAGCTTGGCTACTTATATTGGGCCCTAACCCAAGAGGTTGAGCCCTCTGAGGTAACTTACTGCTAGCTCTAAAAGGATTCCATCTTTATTATCAAAACAATAACAAGATTACATGAAATTGTCTCAAAAATAATGAGCTCGAAGTTGGAGCAGAGTTTACATAAGAAAAAATTCAACAAAAATTTGACCCTAGTGAGGCCCTAGGCCTCTCTACTTATACAAATGAAGCTACCAATAGCTTCCTTAAAATCAGGGAGACTTGGCTCCCAAAACTCGAGATAATCATCAGCCATCCTCCACTTGCTCGACTGCCTTCTAGTGCATGACTTGGTTGCTTGTACTCTGAGCTGAATGAAGGGGAATTCGAAGTGAGGAGTAATAAATGAGGGGGATTCCCTCCTATAAGTCCTCTCCTTTCTCCACTTCGAGTTATTACTACCATTTCTCCACTGGATCCTTGACTTTGACTTCAAAATTCATCAATCATCCACATTAAACACATGTTAGACCACATGGCATCATAACTAACTCAACTCACTCCATAAGCATAAATATAATAAGAAAATAATACAATAAGCTGAGATAATGGTTGATTTTACTAGGTTAGGAGGTAAAATGAGCCCATATAATTACCCATTTATGAGGCTCATCATCACACCCCTACTAAAAGTGTTGCTCATCCTCTGAGCAACTCAGTCCATCTCCTCATCTTTTATGGCCCTAGTGGCCTCCCTAGCATCCCAAGATTTTGATGTGGTCTCCTCTTCCTTGTCATAGAATCCTGCCTTCGTTTCTATCTCTTCCCACTGCTCCTCCTCTTCTTCTTCTCTTCTGCCTTCCAGCATGCCTAACAACAATAAGGGACTTAGTTTGAGGTCAATCCTGTTGACCTTCAGCCTCCGCTTGGAGCGCTTGTATAGTGGAACTCTTCTTAATGCCTCCTTCATCCTCATGGGGGAATGATATTCCCTGATCTGCAGATTGTGTGGTAAGGTGTTCCATCTCCTCATGCATGCATGCACACAATCATCCCCAAGTAGCCTTTTCATATCCTCAAAGTGTGCAATGGCTTGTGCCTGATCACTTATATATCTAGGGGCAATCTAAGGACTATTAGAAAGTAGCTTATGTATGTTGATGAGTGCCATGGGATCTGATGGCTCAGCTCTGATCATTAATGGCCCATTCTTCTCTTTTAACATCAACCTTCTTAATTTTTTTGCCCTCAACTCTTCATGGTTCATCCATGAGGCCATGGCGATTAGTCGCAGGTCCCCTAGCCTAGCATTGGGGTCCCACACATTCATGTCTGGGAGGGCCATATTATGTAGGTAGAATTCTACCATCTTTGCCTTATCTTCTGATGTGCTTTGGTCACACAGGTCCATAAACTTCCTGTAATCTTGGAAAGGTATTGTGCCTCTTTGTGCCAAAGTCTTTATTTGAAATTGCAACCATTGGTCCTTGAGATATAGGCCATAGGATTTTTCTGGTATTCTACATTCCAATGCCTCCACGTATAAGTTGACGATGCATGCGAACTGGGTCTCTTTCTCTTGCAGCTACCTCCTTAGCAATTCATTTTCAGTTTCAAGGTGGCTTCTTGTAATTACTTCCCTGTGTCTAATAGCACTCAACTCTCTACCCATTTCTCTAAGTTCGTTCTCCATATGGCCAATATCATCAACTCCTTTGGATTTGACTATTTGCATCCACCTATGTGTTCTTATTCTCTCTTTCTCTAATTCAAAGAATAGTGGAATTTCAATTTTCTGTGGAATTATGCTTCCTCCCTACAGAATGTTGTAGTAGGAGGCAAGACTAGGCTGGGGATTAGGTTCTTATAGCTTTGTTTCTTCCTCCTTTACCTATGGCTATCCTTCCATTTCTTTGTCAAGCTTTTGGGTCTCTTGTAGTTTTGACAGTTTCTCCTATAGAACTATATGAGCCTCTTGTAGGACTATTTTTGGGTCCTGTAGTTCTACCTTTTCTTTCCATTTGGGAGATCTAGGAGGCCCCTTTTCATATGTGATAGGTGCCTTGGAAGGGGATTCTTTTCCTTGGGAAAAGGGTGAATCTTCAATTGTAATTGGCACATTTGAAGAGGGTTTAGGTTTCTTTGTTTTGATTCTTGTGCTCTTCCTAGCCCTGAAATACATGGAGGCCTACCTTTTTTTCTTTTGTTTTGGCTTTATTGGTGTACTAAGGACACTGAGAGTAGCCGTTGCCTCTCTTTCTAGAGTCTCAGGGAACACTTCTCCTTATTCTGTCTTTTCTGCCTCTTTCTCTCCTCCTTATGTCTCTTTTTCTATCTTTGCTCCTTCCTGTTCTGTTTCTTCAGCTTTCCCCTCCTCTATTTTAGTTTCTTCCTCCTTCCTTTCTTGTTATGCTAAGTCACTAGTTGCTTCACCTTCTCCCCCTTGTTTCTCTTCCTCCTCACTGCCAGTAGAACTGATATCATAAGTTAGCATTTTTATGTCATCCTCATTTGTCATGTTTCAAAAGATTTCCCATGCTATAGGAGTGTAAATGTATGGAGGGATTTTTCCACTAAAATTTTGATTAACCCATGGTGAGATAACTTCTCTGAATTTCCTGCTTGAACCTTAGTGTTGGAGTCAATGAGGGAATGCAGGAGGAAGTAGGGGATGTTGAGCTTCTAAGGTGCTGGAGTGTCCATCCCATAACTTAATTCATGAAGGATTCTAAAGTGGTAACCATAGAAAATGTTGTACCTCCCCTCATAGGAAATATATTTGATTATTTGGTAGCTAACCTTATCCCAAGGATATGATATGCTAGCCCTTCTAATGCCATTTTTATCCTCTACAGGGGTTTCATTATTTTGCGAAAAAAAATTCTTAGTAGCCTGGCCAATTGGTTTCTCATCCTTACTCAAAGGCAGCCCAAGAGGAAGAGTAGTGACTCTACTAATAAATTCAGGGGTTATCTCCATGTAAAGACCTCTAAAGGTGACAGTGGCATGTGTTCTTTAGTGAGGGACCAAAGAGTGGGCAAATTCTTGGGCAATTTCCTCATCAAACCCTTGGAAGTTCTCAAAAAAGTTAATCCAATTTGCTCTTGTGAATATGTCCACTACTTAGGGATGTGCATGGAGCCTAGAGGAGTTGGTGGTCTCCTTCATCATAAATCATCCTATCATTTTTTTTATGATTCTTTGGAAAATAAAATCTGGATATGGAGACAACAATTTTTGAAGAAAAACAGAGAAACAGAGAAGAATGTTTTTTGTTTTTTGTTTGTTTTTTTTTTGTTTTTTGTTTTTTTTTTTTTTTTAAATAAGCAATTTTTTTATGTATTTCTCCTCCTAAAGGGTTTATCTCCTCCTCAAATTGAAACCACTACTTACATATATTGATATTCAATGGGGGCATGCATGGAAGCTACCTCCTAAGATAGAAAATCATGCTAAAACATATGTTTTCTCCCTTCAAAAAACTCACTGCCCATCTTGTAGAAGCCTACTATCCCTCCTATAGAATTCCTGTAGGTGCTCTTGTAGAAAACACTGAGAGTAGGAATATAGGAGAGATCAATAGAGAATGATGGTTACGATGCTATGGGGGCACAAAGAAACTGTTGTAGCTGAGTTTCGAGGAGAGAATGAAGGAAAAGGTGGTGAGAGTGCTCAGAGAGGAGTACTTATTGCCCTTTATGGATATTTCCAGTGATGGAGGGTGAGTTGGCAGAGTATACATTGGCCATATTCAGACCATTGGTCCCCACCTACCATGTCATCATGGCCCCTCCTCATAATCATCCCTCATGATTGCATCAGAGTTCACACTTCCTCCACTACATATCCTTGACATCTTTCTTGAGTTGACTGTGCGCACATGTGGGTGACATCTTCGGATGAGTGGAGTCAACTAGATGAAGGTGGCCAAGTTAACTAGCCACCCCTTCCTCATTCAACCTCAACCATATTGTTATTTTTCATGCCTTCTAATTACAGAAATGCAAATAAAGGAGCGGGTTAGTTACTTACCTGAGATCCGAATGTATTTGTTGTGAGGTGTTGTGGCTCTCTCTCTCTATTACATGCCTTTGTTTCTTTTAATGCATGTTGTCTATTTGCTGATGTGTGGCTGTGTTTTGTTCAAGTTCTTCTCTGGCTGGATCTAAGCTTTAGGTGTCTTCTTCAACCTTCATGTTTGCACTCTCTTGCTGCTGATGCTGGATTTTAATGGGAACAGCTGCTACAAGAATTCCTACAGGAGCTCCTATAGCTGCTTCTCCCCTTAAAAATTCAACATCTTTTTGTGCTTGGAGCTATGAGTATGATGCCAGAGATGTAAATAGAGATGGAAAGGTAATAGGTAGGCTTCAGGTAAGGTGGATGGTGATGTTTCCTTTCTTATTTTTTTGTTTTTTTTCTTTTCCTGAAAAACTATTTTTTGTTTTCTCTTGGATAGGAAGAAGAATGATGCTTGGGGTGTGATGCAGGCTTGGAAATGATGGCAAGGAGGTTTGAAGACTATAGGAGGATTTATAGTTCATTCATGTAGCTTCCCTGTCCCTCAAACTGCCTTTTATACCCATTTTTGGCTCTCTGTAATTCCTACATGAGCCTCCTGTAGAAAACACAGAGCCTCCTATAGAAAACATAGTTCTTAAAAAAAACACAATGAGGTGAAATAAATGTCAAGAATGATGGAGAAAGGTATGGGAAGGTAGGATAGGTGCTGGTGTTGATTGCAGGGATCCCTTAGCACCTTCTTCCGCTTCCTGTAGTCCTCCTACAAACCTGCAATGCAAATGAAAATTCATTTTTATTTTTCTCTTTTTCTTTCCCTTTTTTTTTTGAAAACAACCAGGGCGCCTCAAGGAGGTTTTCACTCTAATTTCCTACGTTGGGTGCCTACAAAGGAGGTTTTCACCCTGGGATCTTATTTTTTTTCTTTTTGACATCATTGGGCTGCCTCAGAAGAGGTTTTCAACCCAATGATGGGAATCAAGCACCTCATGAAGGTTTTCACTTGAGTCCTTATTTTTTATTCTTTTCTTTTTCTTCAGTGAGTGGGTGAAGTGGAGGCTAAGACATGCTCCAGTACCATCACTGTCTTAGTCAAATCTTCAATGAAATCTTGCTTGGAGAGGGGTTTCTTGTAGACTTTCAACCGGTGTCCATTGACAAGCATGTGGGTGGCTTCATCATCAATGGTTCTAATTAGAACTGAACCATTGTCATTACATTTCTCCACGGTGTAGGGTCCCAGCCATCTTGTCCTTAGCTTGCCCTTGAAATCTTTGTATCTTGAATCATAGAGTAGTGCCCAATCTCCCTCATGGAATTTCTTCTCCTTGATATTTTTGTCATGCCATATCTTTATCTGAAGCTGAACTACCTCTCTATGGAGAAGGGTCTTCATTTTGTGTTCATCTAATCTATTGAGCTGAAGTAATCTTTCTTTCTATACATGGCTGAGGTCTAAGTCCAGTTGAGCTGCCATCCTTAGGGTATTGAATTCAAATTCTATTGACAACAAAGTCTTCTCCCCATAGACTAGTTCATAGGGTGTGAACCCTGTGGTGGTTTTCGATGTTGTGTTGTAGGCCCAAGTAGCCTCAACTAATCTATCAGCCTAGTCTTTTCTATTGCTACTCACTACCTTTGTCAGGATCCATTCCAATGCTTTATTAGTGACCTCCACCTACCCATTGGCTTGTGGATGGTAAGGGGTCAAAGTCATGTGCTTGATTCTATGATGTGTGATCAGGTCTTCAATCAAATTGGAAGTGAACTGACTACCTTGATCTGTGACTAACTCTCTTGGATACCTAAACTTGTAGAATATGTTCTCTCTCAAAAACTCAGCTAATTTTTCCTCTATCATTGCTTTGATTACTTTTGTCTCTACCCACTTTGTTAGGTAATCGGTGCACACAATAATGTATTGTTTCTACTTTGAAGGAGGGTTTAAGGCCCCACAAAGTCCATGTCCCGCTTCTCAAATGACTCAAAGGTCACTTGAGGTTGCATGGGCATCTCATCCTTTGGAGTACGTTTCCCCATCCTCTAACACCGATCACACTGGCTGGTAAATCTCCTCACATCCTGATGAAGAGTGGGCCAGTAGTAGCCTGCTTGCAGTATCTTGAAGGCAGTTCTTTTTGCTGCAAAATGACCTCCACAAGGCCTATCATGATAGGCCAGGAGGATGTCAAATACTTCCTCCTCCCTGACACATCTTCTCAAGATCTGATCTGGGCCAAGTTTGAATAGATTTCCCCTAATCCAAGTGAAAGGGATGCTTTTCCTTACTATCTTGCTCTTCTCTTTTGAAGATAGGTGTGGTGGGAACTATGTTGAAACCAAGTAGTTTGTTATATCAGCAAACCATAGGGAGGTACTGAGATAAAAAATAGATGTTCATCTGGCATTTGGTCATCCACCATTCCTTCTTCACCTGCAAGCAAATTTATTCTAGACAAAAAGTAAGAAACAACATTTTCTTTACCAGGCTTATCAATAATGGTCAAATCAAACTGTTGCAATAAAAGCAACCATCTAATAATGCGAGCATATACATCTAGTTTGTTCATTCAATATCTAATTGCAGCATGATCAGTGTGCACAAAAGTTTGATACCCTATGGTATAATGTCTGAATTTGTTTAAGGACTGCACAACAGCTAGGAGTTCCTTCTCGGTCACCATATAGTTTAACTCTTCCTTTCACAAGTTTTTGCTTATAAAGTATATGGCATACGGTAACTTTTCATCATTTTGTCCTAAGGCTACTCCTATTGCTTTGTTCGAGGCATCTGTGTGAATGTGGAAAGGTAGGGCCCAGTTTGGCCATCTCATAATTGGGGCAGTCATGAGCTTGCTCTTCAAGGTATCTAGGGCTTCTTGACAATTTTATGGCCATATGAATTCAACATCTTTACCTAAGAGGCCAAGCAAAGGAGAGGCTAGCTTGCTAAAATCTTTACTGAATCTCTGGTAATACCCAGCTAAGCCTAGGAAGCTTCTAACATCTCTCACTTTTTGACGAGGTGGGACCCTTTATATGATGGAAATTTTGTTGGGATCCACTTACAGTCCTTGTTGAGATATTTCATGACCTAGCATAGTCCCTTTAGTAATCCAAAATTCACATTTTTCTAGACTGAGGGACAAGTTCATCTCAATACACTTGTCTAGAACTTTTCCTAGATTAGATAAAGCTTCCTGAAAGTCAAAACCATAAGAAGTAAATTCATCCATGTATATCTCGACTACATTATGAACTAATTCAGAAAATATACTCAGTACCTCTCTTTGGAAAGTGGTTGGAGCATTACACAAACCAAAAGGAAGGACTCAGTATGTAAAGGGACCCCAAAAATAAGTGAAAGTGGCCTTATCTTGGTCTTTTGAGCTGATTTGAATTTGATTGTACCCACTAAACCCATCTAGGAAAGAGAAAAACTTTTTCTCCTGCCAGACCATCTAACGCTTGATCTATGAAAGGTAAAGGAAAATGGTCCTTTTTAGTGGCTTTGTTCAATTCCCGATAGTTGACACAGATTCTCCACTTACCATTTTTCTTAGGCACTAGCACCAAATGAGAGACCCATTCACTGTTAGAGATGGGATAGATGAACCCTGCATCAAGCAATTTCTGCAGTTCTTCCTTAATAATATCTTTAAGTGTTGGATTCATCCTCCTTTGCGGTTGCCTAACTAGCTTGCAATCCTCCTTGATGTATATATGATGAGTGCATACTGAAGGGTGCACTCCCTTCATCTCCTTATAACTCCAGGCAAAGGCATCTAGGTGTTTTCTCAACAGGCTACACAGTTCCTTCTCTTGGGAAGTGGATAGGGATGGATTGATTTCCAAGGTTCTTTTTGGGCCAAACTCTATACTCTTAACAAGGAGAGGAGTGGATTCGGTCACACAGAGATCAGTTGAGGGGTTGTTTTGGGTTTCTCTTACTATGTCCTTTAATGGTGATACACTGGGAGGTGGATTCTGAATCAGATTTTCAATCATATCATCCTCATCTTGTGGTTTTCCCCCCATGGTGATTTCTAATGCACAAAGCCTTGTAGTATAGACTTCATCCTCATCTTCCTCTTCCAACCAAAGAGGTAGATCATGTTATAGCAAGGGTTGGGCAGGAGGATATAAAATTAACTACTTGGACATATGCATATTCTTTATGGTCATGTTCCCAGCTCGACAGCTGATGTAGGCATCGACCATAGCTAACCAAGGTCTTCCTAGAATGAGAGGATACCCAGTGAGCTTTGCCTTTGGCTGGAGAACTAAGAAATCATTAGGGTACTCCCAAGAATAAACGGAGACCATCACATCTTCCACAATCCCCTCAGGGGTCATGGTGGAGTGGTCTGCAAGCTATAGCACAGTTGTGGTCTTCCTCAAGGAGCCCTAGAGGTTGAGCTTGAGCATTGTGTCCTTTGTCATCACATTAATGGTAGCTCCCAAATCAATCAAGGTGTGTGGGATCTTGGTGCCATTGATGTGGACATCAACTACTGGGCTTCCAGGGTCCAAATATTTTGGACAAATTACCTGCCCCAACATTAGGTCAGACAGTTGCCCTATGACATTGATGGTTGGGGCATCTCTCTTGCGCCTTCCTGGATGCCTAAAGCATTTCTCTTCGATCAACCTATTTTAGATAGCCACATCTTTTATGGCTTGGAGAAGTGGTATCTGCACACATAAATGTTTCAATTCTTCCAAGAGTTCAGTTTCTTCTGGGGTAGGCTGGACTTTAATGGATAGTCTTTCAGGAAAGTGTGCATTTGCTTTAGGTTCAATTTCCTCTTTATCTTCCTCAACCTCCCTGGGTGGAGGCAGGCTATCTAGGAGAACTTTCCATATCATAAGTCAAGCATGATGGTTCCCCACTATACACTTGCTGAGCATGTCTATTATTCGAGTTCAGATTTGGCTAGGCAAGCATTTGAGGTTGCTTTGGTGGAGCAGGAGGTAACGATTGTGGTTGGGCAGGTGGTGGAGGAAAAATAGCGGGAGGAGAGTTGTATTGGGGCATCCACCCCTGATGAGATGCATTCCATTGAGGCTGTGACTGAGCATAGCATTGAAATGAATGGGTGGCTAGTTAGGCATGATATGGGATGTGAAGGACCAAGGAGGAGGTTTGGACCATGAAGGATGAGGAGGGGGACCCCAAGAAGGTATGGAAGTGACTTGGTTGGTGTTTTAGTATGCTTGTGATGTCCCTTGCATCCCTGTTGATATGGTCTAGGTCCATGCAACCTCCTCTAGTTTATGTAATAGAGTTGTTCAGTGACTCCCTCAGCCGCTTGATATATAGCTTTAAGTCCGGGTAAGGAAGGGCACTTGTCTGTAGAATGATTTTCTTCATAGACTAAACAAAACTCTATAAATTTCAGTGGGCATTCATTCCTGGGATACCTCCTCGTGCATCTAGGGAAAAAAATGGCCAAATCTCTCTTTGCTTCCTCTTGTTTTCTTTCGATATGTAAGGTATCCACTTGCATGGCAAGAATCTGCAACATCTCACTCTTGAAGTCTTCCAACATGTTTCCAACTTCACCTTTAATGGATGAGTTGGAAGAAAAGGTATTGCCCCCAACATTTATTTTTTCAGCCATTTGCTCCAGAGGAATGTTTTATTCTTCTTTCCCTATAGGTTCTTCAAATATGTCTGGATGTTCACCTAAGGGTTCTTCTTGATCACAGCCGCTGAAGAAGAGAGAAGGCTAGATGTGTGAAGCAGTGGGGGTGTTGGGCAAAAAAATTTCCTGAGTTATCTCTATTCCTATGAGGCATGAAAGAAAATCTTTTTGTTTCTTTTTTCCCCACACTGATAGTACCTGCAAAAATGAAATTGATTGAACAAAACAAATTGCAACTAACTCAAATGAGATCGCTAAAATGAAATTTGTAGAATTGAAAGGAAAGCAAGGAAATGTAGAATTGAAAGAAAAGAAATGACTGGTCTACTTTTGCTGAAATGAAATTTGTAGAATTGAAAAGGAAAGCAAGGAAATGCAGAACTTGAAAGAAGAGAAATGACTAGTCTACTTTTTCTGAAATAAACTATTAGCAGAATGTTGCCATAGAAAAATAAAGAAAGCAGTAATCACATAATACTTTGATGCTTCCCTGGAAATGGCACCAAAAAGTGGTGAGCACTAGTATTGCAGCAAGAACGCTACAACTCATGGGCTGCCTACTTTACTCTTATCAACCCGGTAGTTCATAACAAACTTGGAAGCAACGGTGCTATATGTACAAGTACTAGTTCTTACTGCAGGTTGTCACTTGGTCAGCCAGTGCAAGATCACTAGGAGCTCAATCCAACTTCTATGGATTCTAGAAGAAGCTATATATGTGATGAAATAAGAGAAAGATTACTCTACAAATTCTACTCTAGCTGCAGAAAGGAGAAAATTTGAAATGTAAAGAAAAACTAGTAAGCCCAAATTAACCAACTAATCCAACTTTTGTAGAAAGCACTATGAAAACCATGAAAATAATGCCATTACCTACTCAAGGAAGTGAAAAACATCTAATTAAGATCAGGTGGCATTGGAGGGTGGTTTTGAGACTTTAGAGGATGTATGATAGTGTGGATGGGTCCTAGGAGGTCTCAGGTGACCTTTTGGATGCTTTTCCCACACTCAGCCTTCAAAAGAAAGCCTACAGGAAAATCTACAGGAGGAAAAACAACGTTCTATTGGAGGCCTACAGGAGGAGGCCGAGAGCAATTTTCACTATTTTGGGGGTGTGAAAGTGGGTAAAAGAGGTGGATGAATGTTGGAATGAGGTGTTAGGGCACCTACGATCTACCAAGAATCATTAGGAGAGAGAAAAATGATTGGATTTTCTCAAGGAGAGAGGAAGTAATCCTATGGAAAATGCAGGAAACTAAGGAAAAATTGAGAGGAGACTTGGGTGACCTATAGGGCATGGATCAAATGGAGGATGGGATGGCTGATAGGTTGGCCTACTATTAGAAGAGATCTTTTGCATAAACAACTAACAGTCAACCAATATGTTGGGTTTGGAGCCTAATTATCTTTTATATTCAAAGGTATTGCCGCATTGGACCCCAGTTGCAAGGGGGATCCAGGGGGGCCGGCTGCGACCTTTTGGGAGCACCCCCCCCCCCTCCCCGCCCATTGGGGTGTTTCGAGGGTAGCACCCCAAAAGCTAAGAATAGATGTAAAATTTCCTTGTAAAAGAATAGTAATTTCTAGTCAATCTAGGTCGTTCATTAGGCAGAGATCTGATGGCAGAAGTTATGTTTAATTTAGGGTTTTATTCCCTAGGAGGGAACCCCTCACTATATATGAGGGAATTGTATTGCATCTATGTAGATCTGTATTGAGTGAAGAAAAGAGAGGAGATTGAGAGTGGAGAGGGAGTTACAGTGGATCTGTTGTAGGTTGTATCTCTTTAGTTTGCTGGATAATATAATAAAAGGACTGGTTATTTCTTCGTGGATGTAGCCCAAACTAGGTGAACTACATAATATATAATTTTCTAACACAATAAGATCAAGCAAACAATGAAATAAGTACATTTAGGAAAACAGAGTTTTGCATCAAAATAGTCTAAAATATGATCTATGGAAGGAAATGTTGATAATTTCTGCAAGAAAGGAAAGCATGAAAGAAGACTATTATAAATAAAGAAGTGAGCATGATGAAGAAGTTCTAAAGCAAAGTAAAACTAGACTATTAACCACTAAAAAGCTGTAAACACTAGAAGTCCTATGAATGAGGAAAATCTATGTTTTTGGGGAAGTAAGAGGATCTTTGCCTCAAATCATGGTCCCAAAGGGAGGAAGATAGGCCAAGCACTGTTACTAGCCTTTTGAATCTTTTCTTTATCACTGCTTAACCTGCTATAGAAAGCACAAACGGAAGCAAACTAATGAATCATCAAAAGCAACCTATTTTTAACCATAAAAGAAATACATCTAATAGCAACCTAATATACAAACATAAATAAAACATACAAATACAAGTAAAGAGGATCTTAGCTTCTTGGATTGTGCCCTAACCCAAGAGCTTCAATCCTCTAAGGTAACTCAATGCTAGCTCAAAAAGGATTCCATTTTTATTATCAAAACAATAATAAGATTACATGAAACTGTCTCAAAAATAATGAGCTCAAAGTTGGAGAAGAGTTTACATAAGAAAAAATTCAAAAAAAATATAACCCTAGTGAGGCCCTAGGCCTCTCTACTTATACAAATGAAGCTACCAACAGCTTCCTTAAAATCAGGGAGGCTTGGCTCCCAAAACTTGAGATAATCATCAGTCATCCTCAACTTGCTCGGCTGCCTTCTAGTGCATGACTTGGCTGCTTGCACTCCAAGATGAATGAAGGGGAATTTGAATTGAGGAGTAATAAATGAGGGGGATTCCCTCCTATAAGTCCTCTCCTTTCTCCACTTCGAGTTATTGCTGCCATTTATCCATTGGATCCTTGACTTTGACTTCAAAATTCATCAATAATCTGCATTAAACACATGTTAGACCACATGGCATCATAACTAACTCAACTCACTCCATAAGCATAAATATAATCAGAAAATCATACAATAAGCTAAGAGAATGGTTGATTTTACTAGGTTAGGAGGTAAAATGAGCCCATATAATTACCCATTTATGATGCTCATCACCACCACCATTGTGCAATATGAAACTTACTAATCAAGCGAGAAACTAATCCCTCCAAGCCATTACTTAATGGAAGCCACCACTTCCTAAAATTTATAGGCCACCACCTTCTAGAAGCCACCACTCCCAAGTTCTTAGGCCACAACTTGAAGGATTCCACTATAGCCTAAATTAACAAGCCACCACTTTACAGCAACCCAAAACTCACCCACTTAAGGCCCCAACCTTCAAGCTCTTGTGGACCACTTTTCATGAAGTTTCAAACTAAGATCCACTGTACTCTACAAAAACAAACTATGAGTCTTGTTTCACAATTTCCAAAATGGACCCACATAAACTCTATGCTTAAGTTGAATACAATCATTTGACTCAAACTCCCTACAACTCAACAAGCCACTCATAATAAATTCTCTAACAATCAACATGTCAAACTCTAACTCAAACCCTCTTAGCATACAAATCACAACATCAACATATATGATATCTGACTCAACAAGACTTTGCTCAACTCAATCACCATCAATCTCAACATCACTCTCGGACATGTAGCTCTGTAATAAATATTAATACATGAGGACACATATACATATATCTAAGGGAAGCATACAAATCCATACATATACATGGCATAAATAGATTTTGGCAAAATATACTCTACCACACATACATTAAAACACCCTACAACACATTGTTAGCTAAACTAAATAAAACACCATCAAATTCACTTCATATTCTAATACATGCACACTTCAAATGCACAAAACATTTACCGAAATGCACTCTTCCTTTCGATCATCAAAATGGTGTGAATTGGTACTTTTGATCTTCATCCCAATGTACTAGCATAGCACTATAACTTTTCCTAGCACATAAGTAACTTCTATTACTTTATTCCTTAGATCTATGCACACTTCTCTGATCATCAATATTCTGCAAGTATTTAAATTTTGATCTATGCACAATAATTTTGACACCAAATGCTATTCCTATCTATCATTTCATCTTCAAAAACACTACAAGAAATGCATTACATATTCACCGCACTTTCTATGGCACCATACTCAATCAAACCTTAGATCTATCACCCATCGCTTTAACTCATTAGATCAATGCACTAGGATTCCATCCACTCATTAACCAACCACATCTCAATGAACAACATAGTATGTATAATTTATTTTCCTATCAATCAATTGGAATTGATCAATCCATAATGACCACACTCACACCTTAAGAGACTATATCTATGATCACTTACCAACTAAAATTGATGGAGACCAGATCAAATAATAATGTGTGTTTTCCCTTTTGATAACCAAATCAAACACTAACCAACAACCTAATAAATCATTTTGTTTACAATTATGGTGACTAGATCAAACCATGCATTCACACTTCAATTAGACCTTCAATCAAACATTCCAAAAAATACCATAAAAAATTAACTTGGATCAGCTCAAGGTTTCTTTTTTACACCTACAGAAGAGTTCCACTAGCACTAAATGGGAAGTATGCAGCAATATTCTCGTTTACAGCATGGCAAAACTGCACCACTGCCTTAATTTCACTTTGTGACTATATGGAGAATACATCACTATTCTGAAGCATAGGAAATTCAAATATCGTTACCTAGAACTTCAAGAAATGCATTAGACCACCATCAGTCACTATTATATTACTTTTACACCTCATCAAACCTTTGGTCATGAGCACAAACATCAATATCATGCACATACCATCTAATCATTGTGTTAGGTCCCTATACTACTAGTGTAACCCCTTATTGTTATTATTGCATCCCTCTTATTATATTTTTGTGCCCATGTAGTTCCCATATTGTTATTTTTGTTCCCCATAGAAGCCTACTATTGTTATTATTTGTGCCCTTAGATTATTATTGTTATGTCAACTCTAATTGTATTATGACCCCTTAAACTCCTATATATAGAAAGGAGGTCTTGTCATTTATATCATCCAAGAATTATTCATTTTTGTAATGTAAAGGAGGTTTCCCCCTTGAAGAGGCTGAATTCTAAGGCATTGATCTATCTTTTCTATCTTTTTATGAGTTGGTTTCGTAACATTTGGTATTAGAACTTTGGATTCTAGGGTTTCGCTACTCCAAACAGGTCATCATGGAATTTTAGTTATAACCTTTTTCACTATGAAGTTTCAGAAGCTAAAACAAAAACCCATTTGATCCAAAATCATTCTACACCTCGAGTCTGGATTTAAGAGCTTGTCTCACTATAATTTCAGAGATATGATCTGAGGAAGTTAGGGTTTTTGCAAAATCCCAAATTACAATCCAAATAAGCAACCTAGGGAAAATTATCATAACTTTTGTTGTGAGCATTAGAATGAAGTTTCGTCAAAGGTTTCAGAAAGAGGACGGCCTGTAGCTTTCTGTATATCAGTTTCACATAATAAGGTTGAAACAATGATATGTGGCACTTCGTACAAGTTTTCTCTACTGAACTAGTCTATAATCAGGGCACCGTGGGAGATTTGGCATAATTATTCCTTGGAGAATCCAATATTGATCATACTTGTGGGGTTAGAAAGAGAACTAAAAGGGATACTATAGAATGTGATTTCAGATATTCAAGATCCACAGTTACAGAAATACAACATATTAAATATTGATCTCTTACAAAGTGAAAAAAGCAGTATATAGTTTTTTTTTAAATTTTGCATAAGATTGGTTTGAAAAATTAGTTTGAAGGAATTCAAAGGGAATAATGAATAATTATTAGCATTAATTGATGCCCAAAAGAAATAAAATGGAAACACCTAGTAACAAACCTAAAACTCTAGCATGACTTGTGAAGAAGAGGAAGAAATGCAACATGATATATCAAAATTACAAGACCAAGTACAACCAATTCCACTCTCACAAAAGGTAATTGAAGCCAAGTTGAATGGTGTGGAAGCTAATATGAATGGAATGCAAGTTAATATGGATGGCATGGATGCTAAGATGAATGGAATGGATGCTAAGATGGAAGAATTGAAGATAAATTTGAATAAGTTGCTACAAGAAATGGTTAGTAATAGTGAAAGGGTAGTAAAGGAAACTCATGATGAGAACAAAAGAAATTTTAATCATGATTTCATAGACTCTAATGTTGGATTGAAGACCCATCATGTTCCAAAAATCGATATGAGGAAATTTGATGGCAAGGATCCTAGAACATGGATACTACAGATGGAGCAATTTTTCAATCTCCATAATGTGCAAAACACACAAAAGGTATGTATTGCAACTTTTTATTTGGAACAAAATCAGTTTGTATGGTATTGATGGCTTTGCTCTCGTAAACAAATTGTCATTTGGGCAATTTTTATGGAAGAAATGATAGCACATTATGAGGATACAAAAATCAACAAATTTTTTAGCTAATTGATAAATCTCAAACAAAAGGGTTCAATGATGGAGCACTTGAGGACTTCAAAAAATTGAACATAAGGGTAAAAGATATTCCAGAGGAGCATGGGATTGATGTGTTCATAGGGACTTGAAAGGATAATATCCAACATGAGGTTCGCCTTTGGGGACCTGATTCATTGGAGAAGGCATTTAGGTTAGCAAGAAAAATGAAAAGTAAAATTATGGCAACCAAGAAGCCTACCACTCACAACTATAAAGATGGAAGTGTTGTTGCCCCTAGCCTTGCACAACCTATAAGGTTGACACCAAAACAATTGGAAGAAAAAAGAACAAAAGGGCTTTGTTACAGTTGTGATAGAAAATACACTAAAGGTCATAAGTATTTTGAGAATAAATTATTCTACATAGATTGTGAAGAGGAGGAAGAAAAGGAACAAGAAATGTCAAAATAAGAGGATATACTCCAAGAACAAACCCTAGATAAAGAAGAAATGAATCTGACCATATCTTTTAATGCATTCCCTAGAATTACCACTCCTCAAACTATCAAGATAGAAGGACATATCAAGAAGAAAAAGCTAATAGTGGTGATTGATTTGGGAACTACCCATAATTTTATTCATTGTAAGATAGCCAAGGAATTGAATTACTTCCTATATCTAGCACCAGAGTGTCAAGTGATGGTTGCAAGTGGAGGAACCATAAATTTCTCTGGAAAGTGCCATAATATTAAGCTATCCATGGAGAATATATATTGAATATCCCAATTCCTTCCATTCCAATGTGTGGTGTTGATGTTGTACTAGGTGTCTAATGGCTACAATCCTTTGGTACAATAGCTTTTAATTTTCAAGAACTTCTCAAGAAATTTTCTTTAGAAGGAAAGGAAGTTGAATTAAAGGGTATCACAGGGAAACTGAGAAAGATATTTAGCTCTAACGGGCTGACAAAGCTTCTAAAGAAATAAAAACGAGGTGTAATTACACAATTATGTTCGCTAGAGGTTCCCACATCGAAATCATCTATTTCTCCAGATCTCCAAAAAGCCTTGGACAATCATTCTAATGTATTGGAGACTCCCAAAGGCCTCCCACCTATTTTTGATCATGATCATTATATTCATTTGATTCCAGGAAGTGTTCCTCCAAACATCAGGCCTTACAAATATCCATATGCCCAAAAGAGTCAAATTGAATGTATGGTTGTCGAAATGCTAGAGGCTGGTATAATTTAACCTAGTCAAAGTTATTTATTTGCTCCAGTAGTATTGATGCACAAGAAGGATGGGTCAGGGTGCATGTGTCCGGATTATAGAGAGCTCAACAAACTCACTATTAAAGATAAATTTCCCATTCCTGTCATTGATGAAGTATTAGATTAATTGGATGGATTTATTTACTTCACCAAGTTGGATCTTTATTCTGGATATCATCAAATAAGAATGAAGACTGGAGGCATTCCGAAAACAACATTATGGAAGAAAGATGCATTTTCATGGACTCCAGAAGCAACGAAGGCCTTTGAACATCTTAAAGAGGTAATGTGCCGAGCACCAGTCTTAGCTACACCAAACTTCACAAAAACCTTTATTGTGGAATATGATGCATCAGGAAATGGAATTGGTGATGTTTTAATGCAAGAAGAAAGACCCATTTCTTTCGAAATTCATCCAATCAAAGGAAAGTATTTACATAAAGCTATTTATGAGAAGGAAATGTTGGAAAGACTACATGCACTTAAGAAATGGCAACCTTACATAATGATAAGATACCAGTTCAAACAATATTTCCAAAACTTGACGAGAAAGGAAAAATCATATTGGAATATGGAGCAATCACAGAAACAAGAACCCTACAGCTATGAAATCGACCAATTTTAGAGTATCTCATCAAGTGGAAGAACTTACCTACTAAATATTCCACATGGGAGGACAGGAATTTTATACAGAATCGTCCATAACTACTTAAGCATTGAGGACAACACTTTTTGAAGGAGAGAGGCATGTTAGGTCCCTATACTACTAGTGTAACCCCTAATTGTTATTAGTGCATCCCCCTTATTATATTGTTGTGGCCATGTAGTCCCCATATTGTTATTATTGTGCCCCATAGAAGCCTACTATTGTTATTATTGTGCCCTTAGATTATTATTTTTATGTCGACTTTGATTATATTATGACCCCTAAGACTCCTATATATAGAAAGGAGGTCTTGTCATTTATATCATCCAAGAATTGTTCATTTGTGTAATGTAAAGGAGGTTGCACCCTTGAAGATGCTGAATTTTAAGGTGTTGATCTATCTTTTCTATCTTTTTGTGAGCTGGTTTCCTAGGACATTGGCATGAATGCCCAACTCAACTGGTTCACTAACTCCCCATGGTTGACATCAATGGAAAAAACATGTTGCCAAAACCTCATACAACATTGGTGTTTCCTCTCTATATCTCAAACTAAATATGATTTGCAATAATAATCCCCCCTCCTCCAATAATTAACAATGTGAAATAGCCTCCACAATGCTCCAGCAAGCTCAACAACATCATTCCCTCAATCTACATTGCCTCCTCAGAATCTCCACTACTAATAAACATATAGCTTTGTACGAATATGAACAATTCTTGAAAATTTTGATCAATTGAATTAGTACAAGTATGATGCAAGGATTATCATTCCTATACAATTGAAGTTGAAATTATAATTTGTATATAGTCATTCCTCAAACATTATTGGAAAAAAATTGTTTTGAAGTTTCATAAATTATTTATGGTGTCTGTGATTCAAGGATATGCACACCAAAAAATTGGTTTCCAATGATACTGAATTTTACTAATTAGATATGAAGATTCATCATTCTGGAATTTCACAATAGTTGAAAAATGTCTTTTACAAATTCAACAATTATTCTTGATCTATGGTTGATATTAAGGACTTAGACTAGTCTAGTTAGCATTTTTTACCATATATATTCTAGCAAGGTATGTAACAAAATTTAATTTATTTAATTTATTCAGTGATTATCAAAGAAATCGATGATTCATCATAGTTTCTTTCCATAGGGGTGGCAGATCATAGTGATCACTTGTATTCTTTTTCACAATTAATGTTAGATTCACATTTCAATGTTTACTTACACTAATGAATTGAGTAATTGTGAGATGAGTGGACTGATCATATAAATTACCTAATCCAAGTGGATATTGGTGGCCACCCTCCTATTCCACCTAGACCCACAATATTATTTCCTTTTAGTTTCCGAATTTCTAGTATAGTTTACTATTTTTGGCACTTTTGTGTCCTGAACTTCTAGAGCCATTTTGAGGCCCTAAACAACATTTTTTTGGAAAACAAGAAAACCAATAGTTTATGGAAAGGGTTTCCAATAAAAAATTATTTTCCCTAGATAAATATTTCTAACAAGGTATCATATGCATCAAACGGATATCATATCCTAAAGTTATGACCCCAGGAAGTTGATGTACCAACTCACCCGAACGGGCCCAATAAATGTTTAGCGCTTCATCTCCTAGGGTTAGGTTTTTGTATGTTTATGGTTTTTCATTATTTATCAATAATAAAAATGCCTCTAAGCCTCATTGTAACACATTTCAAAATGCAATTAGTAGTCACATATATTCTCAGAGATAAGCTACCACACTCGAGATAGTTTTTTTCCATTTTGCATGTAAACAATTTTCGGTATTTTCTTATTAATGAATTGAAGTTTGGTTTTCGTTGTAACTATGTGTTTCTATTTAAATTTGTATTTCATTTCATTCCTACATAAATATGGATCATTTATATTAGAGCGATCTTCCCTTTCTCCATTTTTTAGTGCATGTCCCCAACGAGGTCGAGGTATAAGGAGTTAGGACTTGAACTAGTTGAACCCTTGCAAAACTAACCTCTCCAACCCCAATGCCCTCCCATGGAAGAAAGAAAGAAACACAAGGGAGGAGGATATCCTTTCAAAAAAATTCTTAAAGAGGCTCTCAAGCCACAAAGGAACAAGATGAAGGATAACATTTCCTAAATCGTTCAACAGGTATCGCCTGAAAAAGCATCTTCATCCAACAGTCTCTTTGGAGGTGTTACCCACTTTAAGGTACAAGTTAACTTTGAAATTCCTATATTTGAAGGGAAGATAGATGCAAATGTTGTAGATAAATGGTTAAATCTTAAATCTACTGGAAGGATATTTCTCAATCCATAATATTTCCAATAGGGAAAATAGTACTTTTACACTCCTCAAAGTCGCCCCCCCCCATGTCAAGGACTAGAGGAATATATATTCTAAGTAGAAGGACGAGTAGGAACCCTCATGATTTTTAGTCGCACCCACTTGGAATTATTTATGAGACATTTAAAAGGAACAACACTACCCTATCGAGATCTATGAAGATAAGTACGTAAAATGGACCAAACTACGTCAAGAAAGTGTTGAAAAATGCAACAAAAGTCTAAATTTGTTTTTTCCTTGGCCAAATCAAGAAAAAATGAATTTACACATCAATAGACAACTTGGATGGAGTTAACTTGTGTGAAATGGCTTGTGACACTCAGATTACTCAGCAAATTTGAGTTAGAGGAGTTAGATTTTAGTTAATCATGTGTGATTGCTAATTTGTAGCAATCAAGGTCAATTATTTCAAGTTTTTTTCAATTAAACTAGTTCTAATTGTTGGAGGAACTAGTGGAAGTCCAGTTTTGTAGTGTGAGTTTAGTCTAACTCAGTGATCATCTAGTTAACTGATCAATCATCCAAAAATAGCTAGTGCATGAAAAGAATTTGATTTCCCTAGTTGTGGTGGAGATTATAAGGTAGTGTAACATGAGTTATAGACTAGCCTTGAGTGTAAATGTGTTGCATGTACTCAGATGATCATCCTTGGGAGTTGTGCAAGCATTTTGGAAGAAATTCCAAAATAATAGCGGCCTAATTTACTTAGGAATTGTGAAAGGAAATAGGGGCTCAAGTAGATGAATAAATTGACTAAGTTTGGGTCACATCCTCTTACTAAGCAAAGAGATAGGTTATTCACTTGCAAATTGTGCTCAATTGAGCAAAGAAATTTTAATACATCTCTATTCATAAGATTAATGCGAGTAGGAAAAGGGGTTTTTAATAGATTTATTTTCCCTAGAAAAAATATTGTGTGCATGTGTATTATTTCTCATTGCATGTTTGTGATTGATGTTCTATATTGTGAATTGAATTCCATAGAGCAGTATAGTAGGTTTGTGTCTTGTGATTTAGATTAAAATTTCATAAGAAGTTGCAAATCTACACCATAATTTTTACATGGTACTAGAAGAGGATTCACCTTAGAAAAAGAATTTCAATGTTGTTTCTCATCAGGTTCGAATTTACATTTCAATGTAGCAGGATCTCTTCATAGTTGGGAAGATGACCTTCAACAAGTTGAGGCCAGAGTATTCCTTGGAAGGCAACTCTAATTTCATTTCATGGAAGGATTGCATTGAGCCGATATTGGATGAAAATGGATTGCTAGAATATGTCAAGACAGACATTACAAAACCACATACATCTAATGCATAGAACCTATCCTAATGGAGGAAATATGTATCTAAGGCAAGGAGAATAATCTTGGAGGGAGTACTGGATCGCATTGTCTCAAATCTCCATGGGAAATAAACTCCTTTCGCAATGTGGAAAGCACTAGAAGAACTGTTCGAGAATAATAGTGACCATAGGAAGTTAGTGCCTAAGGATAAACTTTGAAATGTCAAGATGCAAAAGAATGACACTATCCCGCAGTGTCTGAGTAGCTTTACACAAGTTTGTGATGAACTTGGTGGGGATGGTCTTAATGCTACATAAGGTTACTTGGTAAGCCTATCCCTTCTAGGTATTCCCAATAGATGGCATAACTATCAAGATTCGACGAACAAGAGGGAGAAACTACCAAATTGGGAATGCTTATGGTTTGATTTGGTACAAGAGGAAATAAGGTGGAATACCAAAGATGGGACTTAATCCAAGGGTGAGGATGAAGAAAAATTTGCAATGGTTGGAAAGGGAAAGAAAGGAAAAGGGAATAAATCATAAACCAAACCAGAATCTAGCCAAGGTGGTAAGAAGAAATATTTGTCCAAAATTAAATTCTTCAATTGTCATGAATTCGGGCACTATGCCACGAAGTGTCCATAGAAAAATGCGAGCAAGAAGAACTCAGGAGAAGTAGTAGGTGAAGCCCTGGCTTCATAGTTTGAGCTGAATTCACCCTTATCACATGCATTGCCATCAAAATGATGGGGAGCATGTGGTACTTGGACTGAGGTGCATCATTCCACATGATATGGTGTATATAAGGAGAAATATATCTAGATGCACATCAAGATGGGGGACAACAGAAAGTATAGTATGACCGAGATTAGTATAGTCACCTTTTATAGGGAGTCAGATCCCCTCTCAGACTCAAGGATGTCATGTTCATTTCATACTTATCATCTTTGTTGCAATTTTGGAGTACTATGGTTATGATGTTATCATTAGGAAAGGGAAATAATTTCTAAGACATAGCCATGGGACAAGTGAAGCATATTGGGGTTCGTGTGAAGAACCTATATAACCTGTATGTGGAATGCTATGTTGCATTAAGAAATAAGATAGAGGAAGTGCATAGTCGCATTGTCAGTGAAATTTGGAAAAAACTACTCAGGAATTTGCATCATGGCACCTTGAAGATTATGTAGAAAATAACGACTGGGATCCCCAAAGGACCACTTGAGTAGTAGGATGTATGCAAATGATGTACCTTAGGGAAGTATGAAAAATACACATTGCATGATTAGAACAACAAAGCACATCCAGTCTTGGAAAGGATCCACTATGATGTCTGTGGAACTTTCTAGATAGCCTCCACTACCAGAAACAAATATTATGTAATTTTTATTTATGACTTCTCAAGGAAGTGATTTATCTTATTCATGTGGAAGAAAGATGAGACATTCTCAAACTTTGTAGAATTCAAGGCACTAGTTGAGAAAGTAACTAGTAAGAAGGTGAAGACTCTTAGGAGTGATAATGGAGGTCAGTATGTGTCTAGTGAATTTAGGAATTTATGTGTGAAAGAAGGAATTCTATGAAAGCTTATAGCACCCTACAACCCACAACAAAATGGGGTGGTTGAGACAAAGGACCATAGCATTGTGGGAGCTATGAGGGATATCTTGCATGAACAATGCCTTCCTATACATTTATGGGCTAAGGCATGCAACACAGCAGCATATTTGTAGAACCAAAGTCCTCATCGGATTCTTCGTATGATTACACTGGAGGGGTTTTTCTTAGGGAGGAAGTTGGATGTGTTGAACTTCAAGATTTTTGGAGCCTCTATTTACTGCCATGTATCCAAAGACTCAAGGAAGAAGCTTGGGTGGAAAATAGAGTTGGGTGTATTTGTAGGTTACATAGAAAATCCTCACAACTACTGTGTGTACTTACCTTCCCTCAAAATGAAAGTTGTGTTAGGGCATGTAAATTTTGATGAGGATAAAATGATGCAACGCTCTCTTGAGAGGGAGCCTCAAATCCCACCAGAAGAGGAGATTTTAGCTCCAAAGGAGGAGCCTCAAGAAGTTGTAGAATAGACATATGTAGAGGATCAAGAGTGGACACATCCACTCAAGAAGAAGCATCCAGAGAAGGTAGGAAAATATCCATGGAATCTTATAGACTTGTCCAAGATGTGAGGGAGAATGTGGGAGATCCCTCAAATTTTCATAGGCAGAGGGGGTCACACAATCGGTACACTAGCTACCTGGCTCTAATCACTAATTTTGTAGAGAATGATCCATCCTCTTTCGATGAAGAAGTAGAAAAAGTTGTATGGGTTGATGAAATGGTGGAGGAATGTGAATCCATTGTAAAGAACAGTGCTTGGGAAGTGGTCCCAAGATTGGTAGAAAAATCAATTATGGGTTCAATATGGATCTTAAAGGTTAATCATGTAGGAGATAGAAGCATAAAGAAGTATAAGGATAAAATTTTGTCCAAGGGATAATCTCAAGTTGAGGTAATTGACTATGAGGAGACCATTGCTCTTGTAGAAAGGTACTCATCCATTAGATAAATTCTTGCAATGACTGAGATGGAGTGGAAGATCCCTCGAATGGATGTAAAAAAAAATTCCTCAATGGGGTTATTGAGGAGGAGGCTTACATCAAGAAACCAAAATGTTTTGAGGCATTTGATTGAGAGTCTCATATGTGAAAATTCAAGCAAGAATTGTACGGTGTCAAACAAGCATCTTGTACTTGGTACACCAGGATCAATAGTTATCTCACTAGTTTGGGATTTACCAAAATTGAAGTGGATAAAACCTATATCACATCTTTGTAGAAGTTAAATTGATTATAATTGTCTTATATGTCGATGGTTGTATTTTAATTGGTGATGAGCAGTTGATCAAATCTTGAAAGGAGGACCTTGCAACATAATTTTAAATGAAGGCCATGGATCTCATGCACTACTTCCTTGGATTCGAAGTATGTCAAGGTGATGGGGAACTATTTATGTCTCCAGGAAAGTATGGAAATGAGATACTACAAAGATTCTGCATGGAGAGTTGTAATCCCATGGAGATACCTCTAGCTACCAACTAGAGGAAGGAGATTTCCACTTCAGGTGAAGATGTGGATGCTACCATTTATTGGCATCTAGTGGGTTCAGTTATGTATCTTATGACCACACAACCAGATATGTGCTATGAAGTCAACTAGCTGAGCCAAGATATGGTTAGTCAAACCAAATTATATTGGAAGGTAGCTAAGCATGATTTATGGTACCTTAAATGCACTACCTAGTTTGGACTATGGTACAAATGGATAGAGGGAGCAAATTTATGTGACTTCATAGATGCAGATTGGGAAGGGAATCCATCAGACCAAAAGAGTATATTAGGTGGAAATTTCAATGTTGGATCCACAGTTGTTTCCTAGTACATAGAAAGAAAATATTTGTGACACTCAGCTCGGTAGAAGTAGAATACATCGTTGCAAGTTAAGAAGCATGTGAGATGATCTAGATGAGAAAGATACTTGTTGGGCTATTTGGTCAAATGATGGATTTAACTGTGAACTGTTGTGATAATTAGGGTTGCATCAATCTCTATGAGAATATAGTATTTCATGATCTTTCCAATCATATAGATATCTTCTATCACCATTTACGAGATGTGTGTAGAGGAAGATAATGTTGCTATAATACATTCTGAAATAGGAATAAAATGTTGACATTTTGACAAAGGGTTTGTAAACAGGGAATTTTGAGTTCCACAAGTGCAGGATAGGGATGGTTGATAATCCCATTCTTGCTGAGAGGGAGTGTTGAAAAATGCAGCAATAAAGTCTCAATTTGATTTTACCTTGGTCAAATTGAGGAAAATTGAATTTTCACATCAAGAGACAACTTGGATGAAGTTAGCTTGTGTGACATGGCTTATGTCACTCATTTTACTCATTAAATTTGAGTTAGAGGAGTTAGAGTTTAGGTAAGCATGTGTGATTACTTATTTGTAGCAATCAAGGTCACTTATTTCGAGTTGTTTTCAGTTAAACTAGTTCTAATTGTTGGAGGAACTAGTGGAAGGTCAGTTGAGTAGTGAGACTTTAGTCTAACTCATTGATAATTTAGTTAACTAATCAATCAACCCAAAATAGCTAGTGCATGTAGAGAATTTGAGTTCCCCAATTATTGTGGAATTTCCAAGGCAGTGTAACATCAGTTGTATACTAGTCTTGAGTGTACAGGTATTACATGCAGTCAGATGATCAAACTTGAGAATTGTGCAATCATTTTGGAGAAAATTGTTAAATAATACGGGCCTAATTTCCTCAGGAACTATGCAAGGAAATAGGAGCTCAAGCAAAGGTAGAAATTGTCTAAGTCTATTTTAGGACTTCTTAATGAGAAGACAGATAGGTTATTCACTTGAAGGTTGTGCTCAATTGAGAAAATAAATTGTAATACATCACTATTCATCATATTAATGCAAGTAGGAAAAGGGGTTTTTAATATATTTCTTTCCCGTGGAAAACATATTGTTTCATGTGCGTTATTTATCATTACATGCTTGTGATTGATGTTCTAACTTGTGAATTGAGTTTCACAAATCATTAGAGTAGGTTTGTGTCTTGTTATTTTGATTGAAATTTCATAAGCAGTTGTAAATCTACACCATATTTCTACAGAATGGGACCAAGAAATGTTGTAGTTCAAAAATATTTTTCATATCCTTCAATGAAGTTGGGTATCAAGGATTCCGAGCAACATTTGGTACTAAAGTACTGTTAATGTTTGCACAAAGACATCCAGGTAGAGATGGAGTTCCTAGACATATCCTTTCTTAGCACCACATATTGATATGTTTTCAAGATCAAGCATAAATTTAAACAAAAGAATCAATACTTTGGATATGTGAACCTGAAGTAGGGAAAAGGGACCTCCAAACTGCATAACAAAAAACAAATCCAATATTGGGTGACCCAAGACAACCCATCAAAGCCACAAGAAAATAATAACAACAAGAAGACAAAGAAGGACACAAAAAAATGTTGTGAGTTCCACAAAAGCCCTACTAACAACAAAAATGAGTATCACACTATGTAGACACTGGTGGCCAAGCTAAAAGGTTCAAATTTATATGCATGTTCCAACTCTAAATCAAAACCCTAAAAGGGGAAGCAAATTATTAATGCAAATCCCATCACCACCATTTCCACCACCAATGTCTAAAAGATTGAGCCTAAAGATCCAAAGGAGGGGCGACATCTCTTCCACTCACAAATTTGGGTGAAGGGTTCTCTAATAAAGTCTATGTTAACATTAGGATCCAAAAGAATCTCATCTTAGTTGAGTTCTTAAAGCATTTCGGCCTACCAATGAAACCACACCCATAGTCATACACCATCAATTAGCTCCACCAAGGGTGAGATCTTAGTGTCAACCAGCAATGTCACCTACCCTACAACATCAATCCCTTCATGGATGAGGTATTATGTGATGTTTGTCCCCTTTAAGTTTGTGATTTATTGTTATACCAACCATACTTGTTGAAGTGTCATGTTTTGTATGAGTCCAAGCCTCGCATTATTATTATTTCTTTTGGAAGTAAGTTATACAGGATACCAGAGGTAGCTTCACCTACTACCATTTATCTGATCTCTACTAAGCAATGTAGTAAGTTCATATTCCAGACCGAGAAAATTGTTTTCTTTCTTATTTTCTCACAAAGTAGGTGGAATATCATGGCCACATTCATGGCCCCAAAGAAGGGTTCCTCCACATAGCATAAGTAGGTGGATAAGGTTGTGGAAGAATAAATGGACATGTTCTCCTCACCCACAGGGGAACCTTTGCACTATCAGGTCAATCATTCAATTGATATGACCCCGAGAGCACCTCTTCCCAATGGGTCGATATACCACTAATATCTTTTAAAAAAAAAAAAATCAAGCAACACTCCAAGAGTTACTACAAAAAGGCCACATATAACCAAGTTCCTCACCTTGTGGGAGCCCAATTATACTCACATAAAATAAGGATGGGACCTAGAGACTCTAAATTGATTATATGGTACTAAATAAAATCACCATCAAGAATAGGTATCTAATTCCACAGATTGATGGCCTTCTTGACCAGCTCAAGGAAGCCAAGTACTTCAACAAGATTTATTGGCATTTTTTCTATCACCAGGTTCTAACAAAACCCACAGATGTATGTAAGATCACCTTGAAATCCAAGGAGGGCATTTTTTAGTGGTTGGTCATGCCTTTTGGGTTGAAAAATTCCCCTACAACTATTATGAGGCTAATTAATGGCATCTTTCGGCCCTTCACCAACTCATTCATGGTTGTATATCTAGATGACATCATCATCTTTAGCAAGAGTTTGGAATAACACTTGCAACACATTTGACAGGTTCTTCAAACCCCGTGGAAACAAAAATTATGTGCCAACTTGGAGAAATGTACCTTTGGAATGAACCAGGTCCAATATTTGGGTTACATCGTTGATGAGAAAGGCATTCGTATGTATCTAGCTAAGATCCAATTCATTTGGGATTGGCCAACCTCAACTAGGGGGCTTCACTCAATGAACCTTTGACATAGCACATGCATTAATGGCATACTAAACAATACCTTTAATTTGACTACATATTGGAAAATACCTTTAAAAATGACTTTATTTAAACCCCTACCAATATGAACCTAATACACCTTCCCAATTTAAGAAACCCCTACTTTCACTAGATATTGTAGGTATCCATTTTTTTCATTAACATTTTTTATACCCCTTTATATTTATACCTCTATTGTTCCATTCAGTTGCACCTTCTCATGTTCTTATTCTTATTTTGATTCTAAATTTTAAGAATTCAAGTGAAATGTATATCTATCCTTCCTTCATTTCAAGAAGCACTTTGTGAAATATATCTCCTCAGACACATGGTATCATGTGAAACTAGAAAGTCAAAGTGATGGGAGTATTAGGGAAATGTAAACATGATAAATATTCATAATTTGTAGCCTCTAAGCCAAGGCCCATAATTTTTTTAGGTTTGAGATAACTAAAATGGAAACTTCCTATCCTTTCATTTTTTTGTGAACTTTGGCAGAGCTGCTATCTATATTTCAAATTCAAAAATTTATATCTATCATCTATCACAGGTTGTTAACTTGCCTGGAGGAAACCAAGTAACCACTTATCTCAATTAAATCCAACCCAAAACTTAAAAAGATTCATCTCTATGTATCTATCATGTATGTTCTTACTATCTCTACTCATTATCCTATCCTTAATTTTATGGTAGTACATCATATTCCAGTTTATCACAAAAAGAAAGCACTGACAGATTTAACATACTGCGTCAATCCTCATCTGAGGAAATTATAGGTGCAGGTGCATTGGAGCTTGATCCAAGGATCTCACTCCTCTACTTCATTTTCCATTTCAAGTCTCTCAGCATTTGTTCAATTCTCACCAAAATGAGGTTGTTGCGACATGCCTGAATTTGTACTACTGCAATTTCCTTAAGGAGCACAGACTTGATGTTTTCCATTTCATCTTGGATCTGGTTCATTTGATGTTCCTTCTGTTGCCGCATTTCTACTTCTTCTTCTTCTCGAGCATCACGATTCAGGTTCATGGCTCTAGCCACAACATGTTGCATAATACGATATTGTTGAAGAGGGAATTGTGGCTCCCCGTGTTTCCAAGGTCTGGCACTACGCATTCCCATTCCTCTCTGGGGACCTCCTGGTTCTTGCTGATAGGTTGCAGCTCTCTCTCCCAGCTAACTCTATGCTCTTTGATTTTAGGTGGGTTCCCAGCCATGTACACATCGATGATGCTCTTCATGTTCTCTGCCTCAGATTTTCTGCCTTTCCTTTTCATAGTTTTGCTGGTGCCCTCTTCCTATTTTGGTACATGTTTTCCTCAGGGCCATTTTCCTTCTTGGCTGAGAGTTTGTTCCCTTTTTCTCCTTGTCTCTGAACTGAATGTTTCACTTTACTATATGTTTCTTACCTATCAAAACATGATAACATAAATCAGTACCACGATTTAGAATTTGATTGTTGATCCACTTAACTACCATCCTTTCCTTGCCAGGGTTCTGGTTTCCTGGGATAGGAGAATGGTCCAATGGTGCATCCCACCCCAGGGGATGGCCTTTGAAATGGCCCATTTCATTCTCCCCACTCAACATGGCTAAGGGTACCCCCTGCTGCCCAGGATTCTGTCAGTCTGAGGGCCTATACATGTCGTCTCTCTTCCCTGAATGCTTAAGGAGGTGGCTTTTTGTCCTTTTTACGAGCGATTTCCTACCAATTCTTCGTCTAGCCTTTTCTATAAACTTTCCTAGTAATTGGGTCCAGATACTTACGAGAGTACCTCTCCTTCCTAAGATCCCCTCCTTCCCTGCTTGGATAACATTCCTAGAGTTAGTCTTTCCTTTCCTCAAGGGTCTATAGGTATTTTTCCTTGGATGACCAGTAGTTATCCTCAAAGCCAAGACTTTCTAGCTTGCTCCTCTAAACAGAGGTGGACATTGCTACCCTAGTCTGAGGGCTCCTACATACTGCCTTTGTCTACTTCCTGATCTGGGCTTCATGGTCCTCTCAAGCATGTTGCATAAACTTCTACTTCTAGCTACAACGTAAAAGACTGAGTAAGAGGTTGAGACTACATACCACCTTACCCCATCATCTCCTTTCCCTGTTCGTTGCTCTTGTCATCCACCACCTTTCTATGTTCCAGCCGGCTTTGTTCTCTGTTGCATGCAAGTAGCTATTGCCACCTTAGTCCCTCTTGGGGTTATTCCTTTCCTTATGTCCCTTCTTACCTCCACCTATCTTGTTCCTTTACTGGCACTCTTTCTAGAGTCTTCATCTCGGGATGTTCCTCGACCGTTCTGTCCTCCTTTACTCCACATCATTCCCTACATCCTCCCGGCTGCTATTGCCGTGTACTATCTGACCTTTTACTGTCATTTCCATCCCTTCTTTGACCCTCTGCTCAGCCTCACTCCTGCCCTCAACCATCTCATTCCCTGATTTCCCCTCTGTTGGCACATCAGGATGTGATCCATCCCTACCCTACTCTGTCAGCTACACCTTTTGCCATTTAATCCTTTCATTTCGCTCATGTGTCCTTTCTGTCATCGCAAGTTGTATCCTTTCCCCGCTTCTACCACTTTTTACCTTTTCTTGTACATTCCATCACCTCCCACCTTGTTTTTATGGGTCTCTATTGCCATCGTTATCAACTGCAAGGAGTTCCTGCAACTGTGCCATCTCCTCCGGGTGAGGAAGCTCTATCCCTCTGAGATCCATCGGCCTTCCACTATTTCAACTCCCCCATTTCGCGAGCCAGTTTGTTGATCCATTTCCTTTTCTCTTTACATGTGTAGGTAGAATATAGACTACTTTGCTTATCAATTTCCCTATTTCACTGGTTAACCATGTTGTTCGCCAACTCCGGCTGATCTTTTTCATCGGTGTATTGTTTTGCAGCCATTTTACCATGTCGACAATCGTTTTCAAATCACCTTTGATCTGAATATTCTGATACTTTTCCTGGATGGCAATTTCAAGTCCACGTTTTAGCGCGTGTAACTCAGCTTCATTATTTGTTACTTCTCTACAATCCATCACATAAATTCTCAGGGTGGTTCCTCCATCGTTTCTAAATAATCCCCCTATTCCTGCTTCACCCGGGTTACGTTTTGCTGCCCCATCAAAGTTTAGCTAGACAAAGCCTTGGGGTGGATGCCTATAAGTGCTAATCTCCTCGACCTCCCTGGTTTGAGGTTTTTTTTTTTTTTTTTTTATATCTGTCATGCTCTACTTTAATTGTAGGCGTTGCAATATTCTCTCTCTATTTTGTTGATTTTATAGTCTTCGTCATTCCACCATTTTGCTAAAATAGTTTCTCTGATATTTTGTGTGGTTTACTTCCATCTTTCAACTGAGGTTCTCCTGTCTTCATTGAATATCACTCTGTCTCTTTCCTTCCAGATGTTCCAAAACAGAAAACCTATGGATAGCATCCACATGTGTTTTAGGATCTGGTTCTGGTAAGGTTTTATTGGCCAATTTTCCAGTGTATTTTTTATATTATTGTAGCTTCTATGACTGATTTCAAACATTTCCCGGTGATTACTTCACAGGTTGCAGCTGACTATATAACTGTTGGTTAGGTGCTCCATTATTTCCTCCTATTCCTGGCATAATGTGCACCGCGAGGGTCCCTACATTCCTTTCTTATGTATTTGATCCCAGATTAGTGCTCAGCCATGATGTAAAATCCAGAGAAAGAAAGCTACTTTTGGCCAAGTCTTAATTTTCTAGATGTTTTTCCATTTTTTAGATTATGTCGGTCGATTGTGCCCTGCAGTTAAATGATAACCTTCTGCTATAGAGAACATTCCTTTGATTTGAGCTCCCCATCGTAGTATGTCCTTCCCTATTTTAACTGCGACTTTCATGGATGCCATTTCTTTGTTGTAAGTTTCCCAGCTTGCTATCTCTGGGGCTGCTACCCAGTCATCCTTTTGCTTCCAATTTCGCCAGTATTCCCCTATACTTGGCTTCCAGAAATTTCTAACCAATTCACCTTCTACTCGGGAGGTAAATTCATGGATTTCTTGGAGGGCTTCTTTATGGAGAATCTTTTATCTTTGTTGCCAGGATTCGACCTAGAACTTGGTGGTGTCCCCCTCTCTTACTTCCCAAAAGCTGTAATCTCTTATTAGATCTTTATTGGTACTAGCTAAGTTCCATATTGCTAATCCTTTTTTCTCTGTTTGACTTCTCATCTTATTGTCTGGCATCTCTTCTACCTCATATTTCTTCTCCCATATTTTCTTCCACAAGTCCTACCCTCCCTGTATCCACCGCCACCACAGTTTTGCTCCTATCACTTGGTTGAGGGTGTAAGGGTCCCACAGACTTAATCCTTCGTCTTTGACTGGTTTCCTAAGCCATTCCCAGGAGAGCAATGCCCATTTTCTTGTTTTACTTGTTCCTTGCCATAAAAAAATTTTAAACATAGCTACTAATTTTTGACAGATAGTTTTAGGGACAGCTTGGCTAGACATATGATATATTGGGATGGATTGCAAGACTGCTTTTAATAAGATTATCCGACTAGGGGTATTTAGAGCCTAGAATGTCCAATTATCTATCTTCTTTTGTATCCCGCCTATAAGAGGTCCCTAATTTGCTACTCTGTATTGATGTTCATTAAGCATGATGTCGAGATACTTAGCTGGGAAACTACCTATTTGGAATCCCATTGTTCTTGAAAGGAATGTTTGGGATGCAACCTGGGCATTAAAAAGGAAGATTTTTTATTTCTGATTGTTAATATTTGTCCCTGAGGCTTTCATAAAATCTGAGAGAATTTTTAGAATCTGTTGAGCTTCCTTGAGAGAAGCTTGTCTGTAGAGCATGACATCATCTATGAATTGCTGATGTGTTATAGGAATTTCGTTACCCCATATGCACAATCCCTTTATCTATTCATTAGCCAGACGTGCTTTCACCAACCGGCCCAGACCTTATGTTGCTAGAATGAATAGGAATGGGGAGAGGGGATCTCCTTGTCTGAGACCTCTCGTAGGGTTAAAATCTTCCATTGGGGATCCATTTAGCAGGACCAACATCACCGAGTATCAACCATTGACATTATCCAATTCATTGATCTCTCGTCAAAGCCATAAGCCTTTAGGATTCCCCCCAAGTATTCCCAGGTGAGACAATCATAAGCCTTTGCTAGATCCAATTTTATCAGCATACCTTTGTTTTTTGGAAATTTTCAGTGAGTGTATTACCTCTTGAGCGATTACTATGCCATCCGTTATTTGTCTTCCTTTAACAAATCTGGTTCGCTCCTAAGCTATGAGGTCAGGTAGGATTGGTTTTAGTCTGTTTACCATTATTGTAGCCAATATTTTGTATATTACATTACATAGAGCTATAGGTCTGAAGCCCTGGGGTTCTTTTGAGTTCTCCATTTTTAGGATTAGAGCTAGGAAGGTGGCTTTTAGGGTCGGGTGCATGCACTTCGTGCATCTTGATTCTTCCACTAGTTCCATGAGGTCCTGGCTCATGAAGCTCCAAGAGGCTTGGTAGAATTCTATGGCGAATCTGTCTGGCCCTAGGGCCTTATTCTTCGTCATTTTTTTTACTACTTCCTCCACTTCTTTTGTGATCACCCTAAGTAGGGACAGATTTTGATCTCTAAACACTATTTTAGAGATATATTGGCAGACATTGGCTATATCCTCCTCCCTTCATATATTAGGTTCAATCAGGATCCCTTTGAAGTGGTCTACCAATAACTTCTCCATTTCTTTTTGTTGAAGTATCCTATTCCCTTGACTGTCTTTGAGTGAAAAAATTCTGTTATGCTGTCTATGGTTCAACATTGCTTTGTGGAAGAATTTTGTATTTTTCTCCCCTTCTTTTAGCCATTGAACTCTTGATTTTTGTTTCCATGGAACTTCTTCTTGCTTTCTTCTTTCCTCAATTTGGGTAATCACCCTCCCTTTCTCCTCTGCCAGATCTGCACTTTTTTCTCCCTCTATGATTTGTTGTTGGATTCTCTTCATTATTGCTTGTAGTGTTTCTTTCTCTTTTTGAATGTTACCAAATTGCTCTCTGTTCCATTTCTTTATTTTGCCTTTTAGTTCCTTTAATCTAATTTGGAACGTATGCATTTTGTTTCTACCTCCATGCCATTTTTACTCTCCTACCACCAAGTTTTCATTTTGTCTATGAAAGTTGGATCTCTTAACCAGAAGGCCCCAAACCAGAATGGCCTGTTTTTGTTCTAAGGATTCATTGCAATTTCCAGTTTAATAGGCCAGTGGTCCGACCCTATAGACGGAAGAATGGAAGCTTCATAGAAGATGTCATTTCCTATGAGTTGTTCAGAGGCTAGTAATCTGTCCAGCCTTGATGCTATTTGTCTGTTCCCTCCTCTTCTATTATTCCAAGTAAATTTTCCATTTATGGTTGGAATGTCCACCATCCTTAACTCCGCTTGAAAGTCTCTGAACCTCTCCATCTCTAGGTCCTCTCTCTAAATTCCTCCTTTCTTCTCCTCTTTGTAAGTTGTCATATTGAAATATACTACGATGATCCACATCTGTTCCTTATGCATATTCCCAAGCTTTTGCATATTAGTGATGAAGCTACCTCGGTCTACTAGGGTGTGGGGCCCATAAACTGCTGAAACTAGAAACCATTCGCTTTGCGCTATGAGTCTAAATTTCCTGTCAGGATTCTGGGCATACCTATCCACAAGTCTGTTATGACTTCTGCTAGGTTCCAGAGGACTGCAATCCCTCCTGCACTGCCCTTAGCATCTAGGGTTACTTGCTCATATTCAAGTTTAATTTTATTTAGGATTTCCTCCATCTTCTGGCTGGAAATTTTGGTTTCCTAGATCAGCATTATCTAGGGTTTGTCTTTTCTCAGCCATTCCACTAGGTGTCCCTCCTTCCCTTTACTATTCAAACCTCTTATATTCCAGGATGTAATAATCATTGGGAGGTTTGGTTGAGGTTTTGGAACACTGCTGAGAGCGAAACAACTCGCCCTGTGTTTACTAGCATTTCCCCCATGAGCTAGATTGAATTTTTAATGTTCTTTCTGCCTCTTTTTTTCCTCCTTTTAATTTTCCTTGCTGGTATGGGTGACTTTCCTTTTGACTCTCTTGATGTTCTTCCATCTCTGATTTGCCTTTTCCCTGCTTGGCTTGATATTGTTGGAACATTTCTGCATAGAGACTTTTTCGATCCTCAGGGATAAATCACTCATCTAGGTTTCTCCATTCATTTAATAATTTTCTCAGGAATTCTTCTTCTATGCTTAGGTCTTCCCCCCTATTTATCTCCATTTTTGTCGCCATATTTTCTGTCTGTTCTTCTTGTTCTTTTTATTTTTCCGAGATTTCACTCTGTGTGTTTCTCTTGGTGTGGGTCCTTTCACTACTTGAGATGCTTTCTTTCTTTTTGTCTTCCTAGTATTCCATAGTTTGATCCTAATCCAGGGGGATCTCGAGACACCAAGGGGATGTATAAAGGCTTGAAATTCAAAATGGCAAAAAGGAGTAGTTGATGGCATCAGTTAAAAGGAATTGTCTTCCTGATCGTGATGGCATGAATGGTTCATCAATCTGAGCTCGTATGCAAAATATAGAACCCCTCAAAGATTGGTATGGCAGAGGAAAAATGGGGCCCACAGAGCGCCACATGGCATCCCAGTCAGCACGTGGGAACCGCATGACAGCTTGACACTTGGCATTTCCCTAGTGACCTTCTAAACCTGCACAAGAGAAAAAAATCATTTTTAGGTTACGGTTATTAAAATAACTAAATATATAAATATATAAGTGAAAACCCAAAATATATAAAAACATAAAACAAGATATATAAAAATATAAAACAAAACAACCAATGTATCATAATATGTGGCAAGGTCAACGTGGGAAGGAATATGGTTACACCCATATAAAGGTTAAAAAACCATCTAATAACCATGTCATAAAGAAAAGAAGCCAACGTGAAAATCACGTGGCATGGTCAAAAGGTTATGGAACCATTATGGGAAAATGGTTATAACTTATACCAAATATATGTGATTCATATGGTATGGTTATAACGGTTATATTATTCACCATATTAAAAACAAACATAAGCCAACCCCCATTCATGTGGAGGTAACCAAATCATATAAGATCCAAGCCATTGCATAACGTATAAAGTTGAGGCAGGTACATTGACCTTAATAAGGTGGGGCTTGGGTAAGGTGGCCACGTATGTGGTCCCACCACCCATGCATACCATAAATAAAAGAAGAACTGCCACCATTTAATTCCTGTCAGGTGGAAGGTATGGGCATGGTCCCGTGAGGTACGAGCCCGCCCCCACACAATAGTAATAAAATAAAATATGTATATTATGTGGGGTAAAGTTTAGTAATTGGGTTGGTAAATATGGGTCTGACAAAAACAACCCATAACCATATTACAAATTAATCCACCCAATTTTTTTATATAAATTGATTTTTTTACCATGGCCAAGGGGGAGATTAGTGGCACGAATTTCGAGACCAGGTGGTAGAACCTTGAGCATTGAGAAACACCGGTGGAGCTTTGCTTGAGCAGAATTTTTGCAGGAGGTGATTTTGGTCCAGCCTTAGAATTGGACAAGTTTTATGTGGATTTTGCACTTCTCAGTGACGGGAATCCATTGGCAGTGTCAGTTTCTACAACAGAGCTCTCCAATTTTCAGGCACTTCTCAGCATGGAGGTATAATGCTCCATTTGTAAATTGATGAATGTACTTCTTTGATGCCACTTTTCTTAATGAATGAAGGCCTCCCAATTGATCGAGTAGGGCCCAGAGACATAGTCCAAGAGGGGCGAACTCTGTTATCAAGCTTCTTGTTTTTTTTTCATGCTTACATGTTTCTTCTTCTTCTTCTCACATGTGCACATTTAAGTTTCTCTTTGGTTAAGCTACAAACTATTTATGTAATTCTTTTCATGCATCTATAAACAAAAGATAACCTGGATCAGACCCTCATCGTCCCCCTCTTCTTGGAGGATTTCAAAGCTGTTTGATTTGCATGGGTGTGTTTGTTGTTCCTTTTTACCTTCATTAGAGTTTTCTTTTGTTGGTCTTCTTCTACTCTTCACCTCCTGAAACCCCTCTTGGTCTGTTTGTTTTTTTTTCTAATACTTACTTTTTCTCTCCTCCTCTTCCACTGTTAGTGGGCACTCTTTAACCAGGTGTCCATATTTATGACATCTTCAGCATCTAAATGGTATATGTTCATAGTCCAGGGTTTGCTGCCATATTTATTCATGGTACTCTAGCTCCACTGTATCAAGAATCTGGTTAGCGATATTCATGTATACACATATCCTAGCATATGAAGTATACCTTCCTTTTTTCGTAGTTTCCACTATTTTCACAAAACTCCCTATTGTGTTTCCTATCCCTTCTAGAATTTCTGGTCCCAAAAGTCCATTAGTAAGCTGAATAATCTAACCCATACTGGTGCTGCTAAAATTTTTTCCTTATCGGGGTTATAGCATTCTTCTCAATATCTCATGAATAAACCAGCATTATAATAGAAATAAGGGCCATTTTCAAACACTCTTTCTTTGTCTTTTAGGTTTGAGAAAATTACCGTAAAGAATCCTTTTGATCCCAGCTTCAGCTCGATGTGACCTAGGGGCTACCATTTTTGCTAGATCCATCTGGTGAGGTCTTTTTCTGACAGCCAAACTCCAACGAACTTGTAGATCATGGAATTATCTTTCATATAGCTTCTGTATCTTTCCAATTTGTTTGGCAAGATTACAAACCGTGGATTCTCCTCCACACATGGCAGACATTTGCCTACCAGGTCACCCCTAGGACAGGGCCTGCGTTCTGCTTTCCTACTGTCGAATGACTGTTTTGTCCTTTGGCTGTAGGAGGGGATCTCTCCCCTCCTGACCTCTTCCATCATTGTTGTTACTCTCATATTCAACGCTTGCCTTTTGTTGTTCTGGCTTGATTCTCCATTGTCTATCTTGGTTTCTCCTCACCATCTACCTCATGGTTGCCTCCCTATCCTTTCATTTTTATATGAGATGAAGTTAAGAGCTATCACAAATATTATACTAGCATTAGCTTTTTCCCATTATACTCTGCCTTAGCCAGTACTCTATCAACGACACTAGAAGTGGTCAATATGTGTGTCTAAACATAGGTGTGTGCATGTTTTTATATAATTTTTTCTTATGTTATTTAAATTTTAAGTTTAGATGTTATCCCATTTAGTGTGGCTAGATCTATTTACCATCTTATTGCATTTCATAAATTTGCAGATTGACAAATAGATTACCTAATATTAAAGATACCTTGCAACAAATAGGTCACATAATTATAAGGGGTTCTTGGGTAGATATGTTAAACAATTCTCTTATTAATATGATGGTATTTTTTTTCTTGAGGGGTGTTTTTTAACATACATTTGATAGTGGACACAATGAGTTGAATGAAGAACACAAAGTATATTTTCAATATCTTTGGGAAGCATTACTTAAGTTTAGAGAAGAAAGTGTTGCCTAGGTTGTTATGGATGATGCCTCGAATTATGTAGGTGTTAAGAATCTCATTATGGATAGATTTAAAATATTTATGACATCCCTTATGTCACAATGCCACTCACTGTGTAGATTAATTGCTTCATGATCTAGACAAATTTCCTTGGGTGAATAGGGGATTTGTAGATGAAATACAATTATGAATTTAATCATCAACAAATGCCTTTCAGTGAACATCTCTAGGAAGCATGATAACAACAACTTAATGATGTATTTTAACCCAACATTTTACCTATTTACATCATTTCTGAAAACAGTGGTAGAGGAGAGGCTGACACAAATATCTGTTCTCTACGCCTATATATGCATGGATTAGTCTACTTATATGATGAAGATATATAGGAAAAGACATTGTAAAGTTAACTTGTGTAAATTGGCTTGGGATTCCATTGTTCAAACATATAAATAATTTGTGAAATTTCTGCATTTGAAAATCTTTGTGTGTTTCGTTCATAATGTAAATTGATTCAAGCTTTATGGAACACAATCCATTAACCATTTTATCTAACCAATTATAGATTATTCTTATGAACAATATCAATGAAATTTCCCTAAGTCGCTTCGCCAAGTGCAAGTTTAACGCACTAATGCTTATCCAAATCCATTTTAAGATGATCAACTAGTGCATTAATCAGGATGTGAATCCCATTAAGCTCTAAGCCAAATATGTTTGCATAGTAAATAGTAGCCATAATCCTGGAAATTCCACTTAGAGAAATTTATTAATCTAAGCTGCCAAACCTATTTCAGATAGCTGGCTAGTGTATTATAATAGAAATTACCCCAACACTTCATCAATTACAAATGACTCACAACTGAGTCTTTCCCAGAGTGTTGCAAGATTGTAGTAATATATTTACAAGGGCTATTTTTTATTATTGTATATGATAGAGTGTTAATGTAGATTTTTTTTTTAAATCTCATACAATAGTCTATTGGCCTCTTAGGGTGTGCCTTCCCTTGCATGGTCCATTTGTAAGGATAGTATACATAGTCATATCATGGAGACACATGCTATATTTCATCATTTTAAACATATTTATTCACTAGTTATTAATCTTAAATTATTTGTGGAGAATTTCCTTGATATTCACAACCACCTCTAGCCATCAGGCTTTGTAGCATTCATTGTTGTCATGAGTGGTATATAGATCATTCGATTTTAATATTTGAATGTGATGGTGTATATATAATTTACAGTGACATTCATTAAACCTAATAGTCTATATACCACCAAAAAAAACATTGAATATTGCATAACCATATGTATGGTCGTGGCCACAACATTGTGTGGTCGATTGAAAGTGAGGTGGCGATCAAATAAAGTGAGGCAGTATTATTGTATTTAGTAAGATTTCATTTCCATGTTAGATTGTAACATGAAATCCCACCTTTTGATCGGTTATAGATGCAAACAATCAAATATCAAGCATCTTACAAAATATTTGAATCTTAAAATACCTACAAATGTGAGAAAATAATGTGTCATAAGATATGGGTTGAATCATTTTGTAGTCCATCCAAATGGGAGCAAACAACGTGTCACAAGAAATTAGACGAATCATTTTTAGAAGGTTTAGATAGCATTCGAGATAAATGTGTCCACTGCAAGGTTAGATAGAAAGGTCGATTGTTTTGTTTTCAAACATATTAGTGTCACATACCAATACTATCTTGTTTTTTTATACTTTTTTCATTGTAATTATTTCTCACAATATTGCACAACAATCTAAAATGAGAAAGTTTTCAATCAGATTCAAAACTTTTATAAATCTGAGAGAGTTATCCCCGCACATCCATGTCGGCCTCTCTCAGTCATTTTACTAATAAATCTGAGAGAGTTATCCCCGCACATCCATGTCGGCCTCCAATTCATGCATGAAGAGTTGATTACAACATTTAGAAACATATGAAAATAACGAGACAATAAACCACTGAAACAGGGCATGCACTTGCAATACACCTTCTTTCCTTCCACATATTCCTCATATTATTGAATTGTTAAACATATGAGTGAATTAAGGCCATGTTATTAGTTAGGAATTGTTTTTTGATTCAGATAAACCATCATCCATAACACGATTGAATTAGAGTGACATAGTTATCAAATAAATTGCAGATTTGAGATGAAATATTGAATAAAATGATAGTACAACATGAAAGGTTCTCTATTAAAGTTCAATTGAGTGTGCAATGAATGTTATTTAGTTTATAAATGTCAAAATTCATTTCATAAGAATCATCTTTCATGCAAATATTTGATGGTCAAAGCCTAGAAAAAATGTTCATAAGTAAGAATTAGTGCCAAGAAAAATGCTAAGTTAGACACATCTAAATGTGTCACCATTTCATAGTTGTTTCATAGAGCTCCATAGTGACAAATGATTTTAGAAAATATTTATTTTTATCGATTTAAGAACATATTTATACTTATTCATATCATTTAGTAATGTGAAAATAAAATGCATAGCTCCATACTAACCCTCACTACCTCAAAACTCCATTAACATTGTAAAAAATGAAAACTACCATAGAAAAAATTATAGCATTTATAGACATTCCAAATAACATTACACCATGTATAGGCATTCCTATCAAGGATCTCTACTCCATGTTTTTCTTAAATATTAAACATTACTTTGATTTCATTACTCCCACAAACCCTGGTCTCAAAAAGCTTCTTCCACTTCCTTATGAGAGAAGTTAAACCAATGGGTGAACAAGGGTTTTACATTCAATTTTCCACTCCTTGAAAATTCCAAACATAGAGGCCAAGTGTTCCTATAGCAGAAAACACAAAAAATATCCACCTCTCTGCAGGAAGAATCAACATGAGAAAAATTGCTTTCCTAAAATGAAATAGAAAAATATACTCCTGATATGCTTCAAAAAATAAAGATTGAATGTGGAATATAAAATATGAGAATATCATACCTGACAATAGCTAGAGTGTGTGGAACAGACATCTCATTATGGCCCATTCCCACAATGCATACCTTACCGCCAGCAGACGTCAACATGGTTTAGGAAAACCAGAACAATCAAAAGTTACATCTATGTTTCCAACCATAGAATTTTGTATGTGGGTCACTTCTTCATCAATATCCTGAAAGATCATCATCCCAATTAGCAACAAAATGAATCTGGTACAAAATTATCCCATCCATTATACATCTCATTATTGAAGCATTATACCAGTGTGAATATAAGTAAGGAAATTATTAACATTATACTTGAGAGTATTTGGATACTAAGTTTCATTCCTCAGAGCCAACCTTTTTATCCATTGATAGATGATCTTCATCTAATTAGCAATAATAATCCATCAAGCTCCAAATGCATGTGCAAACAACATGGTGACAAGGTTGATAGGACCTTCCAGAATTAATAATAACTTTGTCTCATGACCTATAGAAGCACGGTGACAAGCATGCACCCCAACACTGAGAGGTTCACACATGGCTCCTTGTTAATTTTAGGTATTTTCTATGCTTAGAGCAATTTATTTCAATTTTCACAGTTAGTTCAATATCTTTTCAATATTAACAATCACATCAGCATTAAAATAAACTGCATATAGAACATAAACATAAATCGCAGAAGACAAGCCAAGACAAGAGGACACAAGATGTGGCACTAGCCAGGGACAAACCCCAATGTGGGGAAACCCTTGTTCAATTCTTCTTATATGTTCTTCAATAGTTCAACAGAGAGAGAAGAGATAGTACATTTACAATAGAAGTCAACACTTTGACTTATCTAGATAAGAGAATAGATCATCTCTAAGGAGATGATACATGAGATCAGTTGAAGACATGTTGCTTCAACTAATTCTCCAAGGTGACTTCTTCACCTATCATTGTGTTGTATCTCATCATCACGTTGCACCTCACTGCACCATGTTACACCCACCATCATAATGGTTGACCTTATGACCATGTTGTACACATCATACTACTGCACCATATGCTGCATTGTTGTCCCAGTGTTTAGCACTATTGTACCTTGTGCCACTACAACACCATATTGTCACCCATGTGCTTGCTGCACTAAGTACCATATTGTTGTCCCCATGTGCTTGCAACACTATTCTTGCTACACCTTGTTGTTGTTTCTATCCCATGCACCATACTATTGCAACACCATGAAATTGTTGCACTAAATACTAGCTTTCCCATGTATCTCTACTACATAATGTCACAATGCCATTGATCATTGTGCTATCCCAACAAGTTGTTGTCCCATCATTGTGCTGTCCAATGTGTTTGCAGCACCATGTACCTTTGCTACCATGTCACAATGTCATTGTTGTCCATGCATCTTTGCAGCACTATGTAGTCTTGTTGTCCATGCATCTTTGTAGCACTTATGTAGCCTTGTTATCCATGCATCTTTGTAGCATTATCTAGCCTTGTTGTCCATGCATCTTTGCAACACTATCTAGCCTTGTTGTCCATGCATATTTGCAGCACTATCTAGCCATGATGTCCATGCATCTTTGCAGCACTTATGTAGCCTTGTTGTCCATGCATCTTTGCAGCACTATCTAGCCTTGCTATCTGTGCATCTTTGCAGCACTATCTAGCCTTGTTGTCCATGCATCTTTGCAGCACGTATGTAGCCTTGATGTCCATGCATCTTTGCAACACTATCTAGCCTTGTTGTCCATGCATCGTTGCAGCACTTATGTAGCCTTGTTTTCCATGCATCTTTGCAGCTCTAAACTGTACCTAGAAACAACATTTAGGGCTGCCTTTAGGATAGCATTAGGGTTTTCTTAGAACAACATTTAGGGCTGCCTTTACGATAGCGTTAGGGCTACCTTAGAACAATGTTTAGGGCTGCCTTTAGGAAAACATTAGGGCTGCCTTAGAACAACATTACGGTTGCCTTTAGGATAGCATTTAGGGTTGCCTTAGAACAATGATGAGGGCTACCTTCTTTGTTATGGCTAGGGCAACCTCTTTTCCTCCAATGTCTAGGGCTTCCACTCCTAGATTTCTCTTCCACTAAAACATGCGGATAGAAATCAAGATAGAAGTGCGTGTATAAATGAATATCAAGTCATCGCCTTTTATACTAAAATGTTAAGCACATGTGGGGTTTATTTGGTTGCTGGTCGACCTTGATGAATTGCCTTATAACACAAATAAATTCGTAGCTACCTGAATACTTATCGAAATCGGATGATCTTTAGATAAATCCTACACCTCTCATTGAGAGGAGTCCAAGAAAAATATCAGTTGCCATAAATAAGATGACCCACATGGAGTTTGGCCCTAGTTGCCAATTTTAACACTCCCTCCGCTGATCCATTTGTCCGACTATACTATCTCTACCATCAGTGCCCTGCACTACTCTGCTCTACTCTGCTAAACAACGAAGAAGAATAATTGATTGATAATGTCTCATACCATTATCTACTAACCCAAAGTCAGTTCCATAAGAAGAGGGTGTGTCATACCACTCTTACTGACCCAAAGTTAGTTTCATTGATCCCAGATCAATATCACAATAGAGTGTTTCAAATCACTCATACTGATCCCAGATCAATGGAGGTCATCCTAGAATAGGGAGTATGGTAGGTACAATGGTGCGTCCATCAATAGTACTACTAATGGTCCCTAACCTAATTTCGCTACTCATTGATCAGATGACAGGTACTTCCTATGATTCCCAGACTACATGGGTAGGATGCCTCGACAGGAGAACTAATCGTCATGTCCATAGAAGAATGAATCATCCTGTCCCATAGTCACCATAGGGCAACTAATCATCTTGGCCAATAGGAGAACTAATCATCCTGTTTCACAGTCACCATGGGAGAACTAATCATCCCGGACCATAAGACAACTAATCATCATGTTCCACAGTCACCACATGATATCACAGGGATGTCTAAGCCATTCACCCTATACACAATGCACCATTAGGGGAGAGTGAGTCGCCCTATGGTTTTGTGTTACTCCAATAAGTACCCCAAGCCCCCTAAAGCTCCTAGAGCTCAATGCATGGAACATGCAGGACCCCTATAAGAAGGTCTCTCAATGACTCCAATCCATTCGGGAAAGTCATAGATTTGATCTTTCCCCGAGGCTGTGACAAAAAGTCTGCAACCTGTACATCAGTCTCAATGTGATGGAGCCTCCTCATTCATTGACTTATCATATCCTAAATAAGGTAGTATCTAATGTCTATCTGCTGGAGAAATCATCGAATATGGGATTACTCAACAATAGAATCCCCCCTTGGTTGTTACAGAGGATCACAATGGTATTCATCATGTGTACAAATAGCTCACTGAAGAGCTTCCACAACCAAGCAAATTCATACGAGATCATACTCATAGCTATGTATTCAGTCTTGGCGGTGCTTATAGTAACCGACTTCTACTTCCTACTCATCCATGATATCAAAGTAGAATCCAAAGAGAACTAGCACTCAGAAGTGCTCTAATGATCCTCCACACTGCCTACCCAGTCAGCATTTGAATAATCATGCAGCTTCATATTTTCAGTAGTGTATCTCAATCCATGAGAGATTTTGCCTTGAAGATATATCAAAAGATTCTTGGCACCAATCCAGTGAGGCTCAATCAAACATGAGATCACCATGCTAACTGCAAAACATATATTTGGACAGAAGTTCACCAAGAACATCAATGCGAATGAGTTTATGAAACTCAGAGGCATTTCCCAAATTTGGTCCGGCATCACTACCATATAACCTCTGAAAGTTAAGATCCACGAGGTAGTCACAAGCTTGTATTTTACTATTCCACATCCAGAATCCAACTCCCTCTTACTTATGCAAATGAGAGGGTGTTCACCTATCAGAAATAGGTCATCCTTAGAAGGTGTCGGTATGAGAGGTATATCATCCACAACCTTCGAGAAATGGTTTGGATCAGTTTCACTCCTAGTGAATCTCAGCTTCATAAGACAGCTATCAATCCTCTCATATGATGCCCAGGGTGTTTTGCTTCAAGCCATAGAGGGCTTTCTTCCACCTGTATACATGAGATTCCTGATTATGAATCTCAAACTCCTCAGGTTGTTCCAAACACATGAACCTGCTACATAAGGGGAATGGTCCCCTTGTAAGATTTTCCTTTGGTACATCTCGGACATGTACCTTCATGCTCTTCTTGAATTCAAGCATCCCTGTCACCATATGACTCACATCGGGTAGGGCCCCATAATGAGTAGACCTCTAATGCTATAAATGACATGGTCTCCAATGGACCATCCTCCAACTTGATACAAATTTCCAACCCTGAACCCATGAGTAAAAGCATCTTAAAAAATTCTATTTTTAAACACGTACCTTTCATCGATGAATGCCACCTTGAAACTTATGACTTCCATTACCGAAATGGACACCACGTTCTTCTTGCGACTAGGTACATGAAGAGATTCTCGTAAATGAATCGAGTTACCCTCATTTAATGTAGGGGTAACATTCCCTACACCCTTTCTGAGATAGGTGGGATCGGCTCCAAGTATAATCCCACGATTTTTTCCATCTCTACTAAATTACAGAGATCACCCTTCTATCCAATGAAGTGCCTGGGGTTCCTTGCTTTCTTGAAGAGTCAATCATTTCGTTAATGACCTGCATTACTTGTCATTCCTCTTATCATTGACGATGTCCCTAGAATGATTGTTATCTTCATCAAGTGATGTGTTCCTACCATTCGGAAACTCCTTCGCATAATGGTTGGACTTATTACTACAAAGGCATCTGCCTTTCCTTCCACCCTTAGATCCATACTTCCCATTGAAGTGATCTTTAGGTGGGCCATCAGAAGCTTCTATTGTGCCATTTTAATAATATTCTTTGCTTCGGCTTCACCCTTAGCAAATTTTAACAGGGATGAGGAATCCATTGATCGTTTTGTCATTTCCCAACTATCTTTGGTGATTTCTCTTTCACTCTTACTTAGGCTTTGTCTTCACCTCAACTCTGATTCCATGTTAATTTTAGGTATGTTCTATGCTTAGAGAAATTTATTTCAATTTTCACAGTTAGTTCAATATATTTACCAGATTAGCAATCACATCAGCATTAAAATAAACTGCAAATAGAACATAAACATAACTCACAGAAGGCAAGAGGACACAAGATGTGGTGCTAGCCAGGGACAAACCCCAATGTGAGGAAACCTTTGATCAATTCTTCTTATATGTTCTTTAATATTTTAGCACAGAGAGAGAGAGAGATAGTACATTTACAATAGAAGTCAACACTTTGACTTATCTAGATAAGAGAATAAATCATCCCTAAGAAGATGATACATGAGATTAGTTGAAGACATGTTGCTTCAACTGATTCTCCAAGGTGACTCCTTCACCTATCATTGTCCTAAATCTCACCATCACGCTACACCTCATTGCACCATGCTGCACCCATCATCACAATGCTGGACCTTATGACCATGTTGTACACATCGTACTACTGCACCTTATGCTGCATTGTTGTCCCAGTGTTTAGCACTATTGTACCTTGTGCCACTACAGCACCATGTTGTCACCCATGTGCTTGCTGCACCAAGTACCATACTGTTTTCCCAATGTGCTTGCAGCACTATGCTTGCTGCACCTCGTTTTTGTTGCTATCCCATGTACCATACTATTGCAGCACCATGAACTTGTTGTACTAAATACTAGATGTCCCATGTATCTCTGCTGCACAATGTCACAATGTCATTGATCATTGTGTTGTCCCAACAAGCTGTTGTCCCATCATTGTGTTATCCAATGATTTTGCAGCACCATGTACCTTTTCTGCCATGTCACAACATCATTATTGTCCATGCATATTTGCAATACTATGTAGCCTTGTTGTCCATGCATCTTTGCAGCACTTATGTAACCTTGTTTTCCATGCATCTTTGCAGCACTATCTAGCCTTGTTGTCCATGCATCTTTGCAGCACTATATAGCCTTGATGTCCATGCATCTTTGCAGTACTTATGTAGCCTTGTTGTCCATGCATCTTTGCAACACTATCTAGCCTTGCTATCCATGCATCTTTGCAGCACTATCTAGCCTTGTTGTCTATGCATCTTTGCAGTACTTATGTAGCCTTGTTGTCCATACATCTTTGTAGCACTTATGTAGCCTTGTTGTCCATGCATCTTTGCAGCTCTAAACCGTACCTAGAAACAACATTTAGGGCTGCCTTTAGGACAACATTAGGGCTACCTTTAGGATAGTGTTAGGGCTGCCTTAGAACAATGTTTAGGGCTACCTTTAGGAAAACATTAGGGCTGCCTTATGACAACATTTAGGGCTGCCTTTAGGATAGCGTTTAGGGCTGCCTTAGAACAATGTTGAGGGCTTCCTTCTTTTTTGTGGCTAGGGCAGCCTCTTTTCCTCCAACGTCTAGGGCTTCCACTCCTAGATTTCTCTTCCACTAAAACAAGTGGAGAGAAATCAAGATAGAAGTGTGTGTAGAAATGACTATCAAGTCATCTCCTTTTATACTAAAACTTTGATCACATGTGGGGTTTATTTGGTTGTTGGGCGACCTTGACGAATTGTCTTATAACACAAATAAATTTAGAACTCCATGAATACTTATCGAATTTGGATGATCTTTAGATCAATCCTACACCTCTCGATGAGAGGAGTCCAAGAAAAATATCAACTGCCATAAATAAGATGACCCACATGGAGTTTGGCCCTAGTTTCCAAATTTAACACTCCTTCCTCTAGACTTGCATTATTTGGCAACTTGAAACATAAATCCTCAGGATGAAAAATCTGCAATTCAAAATCAAACAATTTTCAAATTGTCATATGAATTAAATTTTGAATACTATGAACTATAAATATACATAAATAAGTAGATAGATATTGTTTCTTACTAAAATGATGCCTTCAAGAAAATAAGTTGAATATCTATATAAGTTTTCTAACTTACCCAAAGGTCATGAGTTAATTTTTAGTGATAAGCTAAGCTGCTACACTAATATTAATCCTAAATGGTAAATTAGCACAAATCTATTTTAACTCTTGGCCCATCATGTATCATGTATTGAGATGGCTTAAGTTTCTCCAAGTGAAAAACTATTTATATTAAGAAAAAACTTTAGGAAAGGTTTGCAACAGTCAAGGATTTGATTTTTTTCAGAGCATGATAGATACAAATATTTGATTTATGGTTCACATTGAAAAACAAAATTATTAGTATTTTTGTTAATGTAGCATGTACTCCACATTAAACACATAAGAAATTAAACATCTCCCTCATATTGTTGAGCACCGAAGGAATTAAATATCCCATCCTCATACCATACTGTAGAAGGCATATTTCTATGCAATAATAGAATCTTATATTGAAATTAATATGTGAAGAAAAATATTTTTTAACACATAAATAATGGCTTCTAGATACTTGTCTGAAGTTGTTGAACATAATAATAGAAAGATAGTTAAATCCTGATTGCATTCATGTGGGACTGTTAAATATTTTGAGACCAGATATGTGAATAATTATCACTAATCATTTAAACCCCTACGAAGTCAACAGACTGAGATGCACAGGAAGGCAGATTGAAACTAAAAAAGTGGTAAATATTTATGATATGTCTAGATCAGTGATGCTTGTTTCATCACTAAAGTTACAATGCACACTTGAAGGCTTGAGTACATCGAGGTCATAACCAGAAGTTTGCATTTAACTTTGGAAGTGATCATAACCAAGTTTCAAGTAAGATAAGGCTCACTTAATAATGATCTTGTCAAAGGAACAACATTTATTGACTGGGTGAATCAGGAATCATAATCATATTCATTTTGTATTTCCATCAATATAATTTTCATTAGGATATGTTTTGATTCCATTCCTATCATTTGAAAATGCTTTAACCATGAACAGATTCTAAAAAATGTTTGTGCCACATGTTGTATCTCCTAGAGACAACCTCCGGGTTGAGAAGAAGGTTAGTGCCTAGGACATATTAATGTATCTTGAAGATAAATCATTATTGCTCAAGAGGTGAATGTAAAATGATTTAAATCTAGCACAATTAACCGACACATAGGAAAATCACATCTTATACATTAACAATATTTCATTCCAAATTCTTAATGTTCAGTTATGGTGGCCTACACACAGAGAGTAAAGTTTCTTTAATTGTTTCACTATAGGTGAAAGAAAGAATTGAAGAGAGAAATTTATTGCAGAGGGCTAGTGATATAATCTTTTACACTAAATTCTAGTAGAATTGTGAAGAGACAAAGGGAACGAGTTCATCAACCATGAAGTGAATTTTAAGGCATTAAATATCACATATTAAAGGTACCATTTATCATAACATAACATAGGTAAGTATGACATACAAGACTGAGTTCTAGTAGCTACAATTACATGTTTTCTAGGAGGAAAGAAACACATATGAAAATGATAAAAAAATATAGAATCACATAGTCCACATATTAGTGTTTGGAATCACCAAAACATCTTTATTAATCTTCAAGAACATCATACATTTCATAAGCTTGAAAAATTGCAAAACTTGAAGAAATTACCACCTCTGGAATGGAAAATCAAACCCTTACTAATGATCTCTGGAAATGTTTCAGTTGTCTAAACTAATCAGTTGTTCAAGCGTGTAAATAGTCCAACTATATTAATTATTACATAACAGACTTGATTCATTCTTGAAAATAAAATATTTAAATTGCAAAATGGCATTGGTATGTCATGATTTCCAAATCAGAAAAATATTTTGTGTTGGCTCACTTAATCTCTCAAAGTGGACCCATGATCAACTATTTGGACTCATGGTGGGTTAACCAATTTATCACAACTTTTCCATAGAACTAGATCTAATGTGGGAGTGTGGATAAGATAATTGTAGGCCATCCTTAAACTTGTGAGCTCATCGTAATTTGTCTTGGCCATGAATAAGATTTTCACAAGACGTAGTAGCTAGAAATCTCTCTGCGGATAATTTAATATGGTTATGCCATAGAGAGTGGTGTTATTTTCACGAGAAGTGTCCACCTTGCTCTTGGATTCAACTAGTAACTACTTATAATACTCCCATGGTAGCAGATGTCCTTGGAATTCCAAATATCTAGGAAATCATGCTCTAGTTTTGTGGTCAAAATTAGAGTTGAATGTTGCCACCAACTTTGTCAACTCATTCACACTTTCCTCGGCCTTATCCCTTGTTTCTTTTTCCTCGGTCATTTTGGAAATGTCCATTATCACACATGTCTTGTCAATGATTTCCATTTCCCTCAACTCATCAATTGACTTCACATTGAGGTGCTTGATAAATTTCTCAATCGTGCTTGCATTCTTAGCATTCTCCTCCTTGGATGAAATGTTAGAGAATCCAATGGTATTTACTATAACTTTTTGTTCTGCAACTAATTTTAGGTGTTCCCATATATTCTTTATTTTAGTAATGGTATCATCCCAGATTAATTGCCTAGCTTCAATGAGGGACATGTTTCATTTCAACCTATCCTTCAATCCTTTGATCTCATTTTGTGCCACATGATACTTATTTTTAATTTGTTCCACACTTTCCTAGGTGGAATTATTTATTCCTCCTTATTTTCCAGCATGTACTTGGAGTTAACCAAGTTGATATGAATCTTTAAGCTTGCTCTTTGATAGTTGCATATCTGTGAGAGCCTTGTTAACTACTAAATGGGGTTTTGTGGGTTGTCTGGAACAATCACAAAAAAAATGTGAGAATCAATATTTTGTTGTAGCTTTGATACCTTTAGTTTGAGGGATACCACCTCATTGTTTATTTAATTCCTTGGCTAGGATTTCCTTTCCACCTGAGCAAACTCTTTGGTTTGTACCCATTCTGCAACATGTATTTTAAATTATTGCCTCAATGACTATATTTTTATTGTGAGCCTTTGATGATAGCATATATGGTAGCATTATCACATGTATCCACCCCCATTTTGATAATTATCTCCTTGTAGCCTTCGTTTTGGATATGAAGGGCTCTTGAGTTGGATTTCTCCTACTTTATTTTAGTAGATTATTTTTCCAACATCTTCTCGGCCTTGCTAAAGGTCAAGGATCATTTGCTTCACTAACTATAAATCATCTCCCCTACCTACCTATGTAAATTGATTTTATCCTACAAGGGGGCACTGGTCATGTCTAGAGACAATTTCACTATTCTGAAATGTGGTCAAGAGAGGAGGGACTGAACTGAAGGGTGATATAAGGAAAATTTCATTTGATTTTTTCTAGTTCCATGGCATCCAAGAGTCTAGTATGATATGGAAATGAATGGGAGGCCATTTGTGACAACATATCATCTGTAAATGTATTATTCCTTTCCTCTGTTAATTTCCCTTCCTCCCGTTTAGGGCATGTTGTTGATGTGCTTCCAATTGAATCTAATATTGCTACTTCAGGTTAACTAGAGGTGTAAGCTTGTTGGGGATCTTCTAATGGCACCTAGAAGCCAGGTTGGTCTAGGTTATTCTTAGTCAATTTGACCTCAATCTCCTCCTTGTCTGCTCATAGGGATTTTCTTTCTTGCTCGAGGATGCATCCTCCATCACAATATCTCCTACCTCATCAATACTCCTCTTCTTATATTTTTCCTTTACACTTGGTGTCTCAACTTCTATCTCTATATTGATGGACCACAAATCAAGATGATCCTTCCTTTTTAATTCTAGTTTATATTCATGTTCATAGGTAGAGGAATTAACCTCTTTCCTTCTACTAGAAACTTGAGGATCATAATGCCACACCTCTCCCACTTCAAAATTCAATTCCTTTAACATAATTTCAGCATGCTGGAAAGCAATCTTATCTCAAGTTCACAACAAAGGGACCTACAATCATGGGAAGCTTGAACATATACCCATTTTTAGTAGGGACAAAATGGATTTGGTTTGTATTTAGGCCCTTCCTTATGAACTCAAAATAAAAAACTCTAATGGGCATAAATGCAGGCAATTGTTAAGAAGGTAATTCAGACCCACATACCTTGATTTCATTGTAGTCTTCAAGAAAGTACTAGTCACCCACACTATCACCCTTGCTAATTTGAAGAATATGTCTTTGTTGGGGTAAGACTCGAGGAGGGAAACTTTGTTGATAATTTTATAAGTAGTGGCCCCTAAAGTAGAAATAAAGTTTGGAAACCCCTCATTGTTGGGTTTCTTCTTTAGAAAATTGTCTTAGTGATCCACAGACTTTTTTTTCTTATGGCATTCTACAATGTTGAGGCCTAGGTAATCAAATTCCTCCACATGATTGTAAAGGAACAAATAAACCAATATGGAGTAGTATTTGAAGTAGGAGGCTAGGTAATATTGGTTACACTAGAACTTCATAACCTCAGCTAGAAAAGAGGGAATGTTAAGGATAATATCTAGTTTCATCATCTTGTTTACAACCTTAAGGCTGCCTTGGAGGCATTTTTTGTCTCATCCTCACCAAAAAAAATAGGATAATAGACAAAATGGATTGCACATACTCTGAAAAAAGGAGATGGGAAACGTTTCTAAGCCGGTAGGTCATTCTGCATTTGGGGCCAGAATTAGTTGGAGAAAGACCTATTTCTCTCCAGCTAAGAACCCATTGTAATCATAAAAGAGTGTAGTCTCTATAAATTTCTCCAAATTTGGGTATTTAGTATAAATGAAGGCATTTTGTATCAATTTTGGTGTGACCTCTAGAATTTTCTCCCTAGTGGATGAAATACAATAGTTTTTCTCTTTGATGAGTGCGTCCATAAGATAGGACATAAATTCCAGGAAAGGTATACAGTTAAGGTAACTAAGTGGTACAATCCTAACTCAATGAATAAAAAGGGGTCTTCCTTGTCCAAGTAGCAGTCATAGAATTCAAAACAAAGGTTCGATAGGTTCATAGGGAAAAATTAATTGTGAATTTCCCCCTATGTGTCCATGAAGGGTTTAGTCTGGCCCAAGGGTTTTGTATGTTGTGGTTTTTGGGTTTTGGGCAAGTCTTTCTTCAATTTAAGCATGATGAAAATTTGTGCAAGGATATAGGATATGTTTATTACTTGGTAACCGAAGGGGATCAAACATTGTGGGAGCACGAAGGTCCTACACAAGTTGAAAGTTTGGTGAAGGAAGTCACAAATAGGTGGATCATATGGAAACAAAACGATTTGAAATATACAAATTTCAATTGCAACAATCGACTCGTGAGGGTTTGTAGGTGGGAAAAGAAAGATTGGGTGGAAAGCAAGGAGGGAGGGTGGTGTATTAAATGGTTTCACACTCACTTGCCATGCTCTCCTAGTGGTAGTCTTGATTGTTGACGTAGTCACCACACTAGCGTGATAGTTGGTGGGCCCATCTATCTTCCTCCAGCAGGGTGCTTGACCTGGATTGGAGACAAGGCTCAACCCCCTCATAATCCATCATAGTCGTTGATCTACGAAATGCACTTTGTTGACTCTTAGTTTTCAAGGAAAAATGTTGCCTTAACTATTGTGCTTGTTACCCATCTGAACTTCCCTGGGGATGAGGCTACTTCGAGATGAATGGGGATCCACCTGGTAAGTAACCAATGTCTAACACTTTAAAATTTAAAACCAGGGTTGGAGGCCCAAATTCCATTACCTCTTATGCTTTGCCTTATTTTTCTTTCTCCTTTGTTTTCTCTTTATCCTGTGCTCCAAATACAACAGTCCTCATCTGAACTAAAAACCCTCTACCACACAACAATTTCAGGAAAAATAGAGGGGGTATAATAGCATTCCTACTAGGGACAATGCCTTGCTAGCAAGGCACTACGAACTAATATATTAGTGCCTTCAACTTGTGCATGAAGTAAAACTATGTATGCACATATATTCAAACTGAAGAGAAAATAAAACACATTGGTATTTACAATGGATCATCAGTATTAACAATGGAGGTGGGAAGAAGTCTTAAGTGTTGAAATTATTGCTTAAGTTACTACCCATTTATAGGCAACTTAAACACTTCACCATCCATATTTTCAAGCAAGAATGTGTTGTTACCTTTGA
>APFE031158695.1:197865-210409 GCA_000404065.3 Pinus taeda | reverse complement strand
AAAAAGAAAACCCTCTATACTGATACATAAGAAGTAATATTGTATTGCATGTATTATTCAAAATCCATTATGTGTTTTCCTATATTTGCAAAGCATAAATTTGCATGCAATATTTTTTTTTGCTACTTGTTATTTTGCTTATAGTCTCCTAGTCAATGTCACTATTACTTCACCCCTGAATTCAAATAGAAAACCTTGTGATTGATAAACCCTAGTTCAAACCCAATATCGATTCATTGAAATAAAAAATATGACAACTGAAAACTTCACAATTGAAGTGCCCCAAGGGTTTATAGTTTGAGGTCTTAATTTATTTGTACATTAAGTACGCAATAATTCCATTAAAAAAATATTGTGTTTTATTTTATTTTTATATTATTTTGTTTTGGGAAAACATATTTTGATATTAATTATGTTAATAGATGTATTCATTTTGGAATATAGTTTTTAAAATTTTAATTCAATTATCAATAATTACGAGATGGATGGTAGAAATTTAATCTCCATGAAATATTTTAGAATATTCATAATAATTTATAGAAATCAAAAGTTGAGATTTATTTTCAAAGTAGTTATGCACCTTTTTTCCCCTTTACTTAAATTGACTATAATATATATATAAACCATCATAGATCCATCTTAACTCCAGATCTACGAAGCTGAGAGAAATCAAATATCTTGATATGTGAACTTCTTTTAGAGTTGAAATACATTCCATCCCTCTTTAGTAGATTTGAAGTTAAAATGGATATAGGCACCTTATTAAAGGATCTATAAAAATGCCCTTAAGTTAGTGTACTTCTCTTTTCTTCTTTATACTAATTAACACATATATTTTTTATTTTGGGTTGATCACATTCTTATGGTATCCTATTTTCCTTTCCCCTTTAACTCTTAATTACCCCACAATTTTTCCTTTAATTTTGATCCAATATTTTTTTATATATTATATCCTTGTTTTGTAAAGTGAACACCTTTATCCCTTAATGTTCTAACCAGGGTTAGGAATTCTCATGCCCTCCTTGCTTGAGCAAAAGGTGGTACTTTTAGTTAGAATTTAAAGCAAAATTTTAGAAAGCCTTTGATCCTCTACATTGTTGAATATCTTCTTGTACATACAAACAATATATATCCATAATCATGCTTTCAATGAGGGAACTATTTGTTTCGAAGATAATGCTAAGATAGATTATATTTCTTTTAATGTTGATCTTGTAAGTTATAAATTTCTTTTGACCTTTTTCCAGTACTGAAAAAACCGCTTAAATAGCTGCGCCAGGCGGCAACTGGACAAAATCAATGAAGTAGGCTTAATTAATAAAGAAATCTTCACCAAAGAGTTCGAATCCTAATGATGTTGTAGTATCCCTAAGATTTCAGGTTTTAATGAAATGATTCCCTCCACGTACAAACATGAACCTCAATTAATGAGGTTCATTGCTTCAATAGCTTTTGATTTTTACTCACTTAAGCTTCGCTGTCACATAATCTTTATTTCATGGCCATCCAGTTGTATTGTCAACATCGATAAACAAAAATTTAGAAAATCTTTAATAGAACGGACTCCAGAAATAAATGTTTTCGATTTGACGGTGTATTTATGACTTTGATTCTTATTCATTACTTGATATTATTTTTATTTAAATATTATTTAATTTATTTATTTCTTAATTGTAAGAAATAAATATAACAAATAAATAATTATTTACAAAAAATAAACAAGATCTTAATATGGAGGATTACTTAATCTCAATTTAACACTAAGTTAAGAAATTCGGTCTTATAATAAAGTAGTGTGAATAGCATAGTTAAAAAATCCTTTACTGTTTTTTTTAATGATATACATTTACTAAAATTAATTTTTAATCAATATAATAATAAAGTTATAATTCAATTAACTTTAATGATTTTTTAAATTAAACAATTTGATATATATGGTGAAGTAAGTATTTTGATGTTTATGAGTTCTAGTTAAAACAACAATTCATTATATAAAGTGAAAGTGATTGCTATTTCTAGTTTTTGTTCACTGGATTTTAATTATAATTAACCATAATTAAATATGGATGGACATTGTCTACCATTGTTGATTAAGGTTAAATATAGTTTTTTTACAATGTATTGTACTTTATTTTAGATTAATTAACCAAAAGTCACTCTTAATTATCATTGATTATAATTCATTGTGCTAGACTATCATTTATCATAGTCAATCATAATTGATTATGGTCAACTATTGTTTACTATAATAATTATTATCAGTGACTCTACTAGACCATATTGACCATTGTGAAAATAGTTCACAATTGTTAAGTATAATTGATTATCTTTAGTATGGTTACTAGTTATTGAATTTAGTTTATTATGGTTAATCATATCAGTCATGTTATCCAAGGTTGACTAATTTTATAATAAGTCTAATCATGGTTAAGGGTGGTTGATTATGATTGTTTATACTTGTAATTAAAAGTTTGACCATAGTTCATTACGGTTGTTCATGGTTGAGTTTAGGTCATTATGGTTGATTTTGAGATATCATTTTTGGAACTATCTACATAAAGTTATTCATAGATAACCGATATCTAAGAGCATTAATTCCAATTGACCAATTTCTCATTCATTTAAATAGCACACTGTAAATATTCTATATTTTACCTTTTATGGGGCACATTTTCTAGTGAATTGTGCTCCAAATCCCACAAGAATTTCTTGGCAATGCATATTTGAGTTGAAGTCTACATAATTCTAGCCTTAGAGTTTTTGAGGGAAATGCAATTTAAACAACTAATCTAGACAAAAATTATATTGCTCAAGGCTCATTCATCATGTTCACCATGGTTGACAATGGTTAACCTTGTTGACGTACTCACATCGTTGATTATGGTTGGTCCTCTTAACTATGATTGATCCTATATTGTGGTCACCGTCTTCAATATTGATTATGGCTAACTTTAGTTGACTTTGGTAGACATTGGTATGTTCATGATGGATGATTATAGGTGAATAATATCCTTTATAGTTGGTTACAAGTGAGCATGACTCACATTGGTAAACTATGGTTGACTATTATTAGATGTGGCTAATTTAGTTTACTTAGACACATTGTAGTTGACTATATTTACCTTGAGTTGACTATCATCTCCAATTGTTGATTTGATTGAGTGTAGTTAACTTTAACTTTTAGTAAGTTATGATGACTTTGGTTAGTTATAGTTAACTATACTCACTTTTAATAAATTTGGTTAACTTTAGTTGACTATAATCAATTTTGATTTTTTATGATTAACTATGGTTGACTATTGTTGACCATTAATTGATTTTGGTTTATTTTCATTAATTTAAGTTGACTATTAATTTTGGTTGACTGTGATACAATTTCAGTCATTGTAGTGGGCTTAACTATAGATAATTAAGGTTATTCATGATTGACTATATTAACTTGAAAAACTATAATTAGCTATAATTCAATAAAATTGATACTACTAACTTTTATTGTTTATAAAAACAATAAAAAAAATAATCTTGAAATGTAACTTTTAAATATTATAATATTGAAAAAGATTTAAAAAATCATGTTATATATATATAATAGTAAAAAAAAATAAAAATTATTTATAATTATTTTGAGGTAAAAATGATATACTATTATTATTATCTAATTTTAGTCACAGCAACACCAGATACCAAATTGGTTTTTGAGACCTTTTATTTGTGTGATAAGGGACCCACTTCAGGAATTTACTAAGTCTACAAATGCATACATATTCTACCCCTCTAATTTTGAACCTATGACCTCTCAAAAAGAAACACATATTCTTAACTATTAGACCCACTCAAACTGTATAAAATACATTAATACACTACACACTACACCAATACACCAATATACATTAGTGCCTTCAAACTACATGTAATATCCCTCCCTTTAATAATAAATAATAAATAATAAAAATCATAATATAATAATAAATAAAAATAAATAATAATAAAAATAAAAATAAAAAAATAAAATAATAAACTAAAATAAAAATAAATATAAATAATAAATAATAAAATACTTAAAAATAAAGAATAAAACAAAAAATCATAATAATTTAAAAATATACAAGAAAATAAATACAAATAATAAAAATAGTAATAACTACACTAAAGCTCTAAATAAGAACAAATAGTAATAAAACAAAGAAAACAATAAAAAGAATCAGTAAAGCTAAAAATCAAAAGAAAAGTAAAGAAATAAAACAAAAAAGCTAAAAAAATCAAGTTGCATGTAGACACATGGACTGTGTGCATGTGGTTCCCCATCCAATGTTGTTCTATTTAATAGATGGTGAGGAAGATGAGAGGCATTCTTGCATTCCATCATTATGAGATTCTATCTTTCATTCTCTTGGGAGAATGGTATACTAAGACTTAGGAGCACTGGCAGTAGTTGTTGATTAAGGGCTCGGGGGTGGCCAGTTGTAGCAGAATCCTGCACAATTGAGCCTACGGTTGGGAGGAGAGTCGTCCCCAAAATCTTGTGATCACTTGGAAGACTGTAAGTACAGGTAATAGAGGCAAGTTCATTGTAAGTATTTGTTTTCCATTAAGACTTTAATTTTAGTTTTATTTAGTGTTGTTACATATGGTATCAGAGCATGTTTAATCCTTAGGGCCTATGGGCATCTGGAAATTTACTTTGTTGGAATTTTAACTTGACTGGTTTTAAAGTTACAGGTTGATTACTTCCAAGAGGCGGCATATTTTTTCAAACCCTCACTATGCCGTAAATTTTCTTATTCAATGCATACTTACTGCATAACTATATTCTGATTGGTTTTGATGATTACGTTTCTCTACAATTTTAGCATAGATGCTTGAGTAAAAAAAAAATATTTATCATTGAATATTGGCTTTCACACATGCCTCTTTGCACATTTTGGAGTTTGGATGATCCGTAGTTCTTACTTTCTCTCTATGCTTTATTTCTAGAACTGGATCATTTCTTGAACTGTTCCTTTACCAGTTAATTTTGTCATCATTCACCGAAAATATAGAAACAGATCAGTAAGCTGTGTAGTTATTTTTCAGACTCATTCTGCAGATACGTTGGTCAAGCATGCACTGATTATCGTTTCACCGAATATCCCATTTTCTAAGCATCATAATTTGCTTCATTAATAAATATAGGGTTTATGAGTCTGATGGATAGGATCTCTTTTGAGCTGTAATTGTGTTGTTGCAACGGAACCGTGATGCGTTTATCCTGCGCCACTCTGAAAAACAATCTATGAATTTTAAAACAGTAAAACAATCTAAATACTGAATATCCTAGCATCTTAAGCTATCGTCATTAATATCCATGTTCCAATCTTTAAATTTGGGATTTCTTGGTACTTCTAAGCATTTTGTTTGAGCGTCAATAACCAGGTATGTCAATCGTTAAATTCTTTTTGGTCTTACTTTGCAACAATGCATTTCATACAAGGTAAACGTTACCCGCATCTCTGCAAAGAATGGATACTAACATGCAAATCTTTATCTTCAGGTCGTTCGAATCGCTAAATTGGCTGAATGAATGATTATATCTTGCAATCTGAAATCATTCTATGACAATGATTTTGATTTTGAGCTGGCAAAGTTGAGGCATCAAATCTAAGGTCTGCACTCTATGGGAGAGTGGAAATTTTAATTCGACTGACCACTTTCTAGTTGATCGTACCATTTGCTTGTGATCTACTTTTGACAGGAAGCTTTCCAGGAGTTTGTTGCATTTTTGGCATACCTTAGAACGTAAAGTTTTGGATGTTTTTGTTGTAGAATGGCTGATAGCTTTAGAGTAAGCAGGTCTATAGGAGTGTAGAAATGACAGCTTTTGTGTAGGCCTTACAATTTTAAACGCTGTTTTCTTATGATCTAGTCGGGTTCCAAAAGCAATCCCGAATTTTCTAACTTAAGTAATCTTGTTTCTGGTGCTAAAATCAAGTATCGACAATTTTATAGCATTGGCTATGTATAGCATCCTACTATTTATCAAGATGTGTATGCTTTTAATATCGAACTACTAGCGCATGTTCACGCTGAAGTATTGTGATGTCTACAACCTCTTCCTTGGTGACGAGGTTACAATACCATTTAATGTCCTGCCATAATCTTCTCTAACAACAGTTGTTAGTTTTGGTTGCAACTAAGCTTATTTACTTCGTGTTTCTTAAAAATAAATGAAATGACAAGCCCATCATTTTTGGTTGATCAGCAACATCCGTTGTAGGATATTATTATTTTTGGACTAGAGAATAAAGCAGTCCTGGGCTGGAAGTAGATTCTTGACAGTTAATAGATGCCTGCATCTCCCCTGTTTTATAACACCAAGTAGACATCATAGGTCTTCTTTGCAACTTTAATGATTTTTATAGGCGAGACCCGATTATTTATGTCCAATTGAATTCCGATCAAACACTAGGACTTGTTTCTTTGAATTCAATATTTGGATTTCCACTATTCATTAATCACACCTAGCTATTTCTTGAAAATATCTGTTCGGTTCGTTCTTTATGTTTTTCATGATAAATCACCTAACGAGATTATGCAGAGCACGCTTGTTGTGGTCTACCCTTGGTCTGTGTATGCTATTCAGTCATGCAATAAAGGGCAAAAGCGGAGGAGCTCTGGGAAAAAATTGCGTTACAAAGTTGCAAAGAATGAGAACTTTAGATTCAAATAGAGCTAGGGTATTTTCCTCATTTTTTCAGCCAATTTTAAATTGTTTATAAGAGCTACACTTTGTTTCAGATGTAGAAATTTTTAAATCTGCCTGGAGGTTTACTACCTTGCCAAGGTTGAATCTCAACGCACGAAACACCGAGCTATAATATGGGTACCCCAAACGCTATCATATTTTAAAATCTGCTCAATTTGAAATTTTCATGAGGTTATAGATGTGTTACACAGATTTTTTCTTTACACGCGAATTAAAATATTTAGAAATTCTCTTACAAATATCTCAAATTTGTCTATCATTAATATTGACTATCATTGATTGTGTCAATCACTTTGATCTAACAAAATTACAATATGGTAGGTGATCTCCAGCAGTTGGGTGGTTTTACTTTCACATTTCCAGAAAAATCAGCCTTGAAGCAATATATTAAGATTAGGTGTTTCCCGATGAGAATGATTTGATTGTTACAGATTCAAAGCATGCAGTTAACATTTACCCTTTCTACAGAGCACATATTGAAAGGGTAGCAAATTTATGGTCAAGGCTTTAGATTGGATTGTTGATCTGGTGACTTATTTCATTCTTCCCCAGTCATTGTAATTCCAAAGATACTCCTTCCCTTTTAAGTTGTAATTATTATTGGTCGGAAAATGTGAAAGTGGATATTTCATGCTTATACACCCTTCTCTATATCACATCTGGTGTTTTAGGAGAGTGTGTTCCTTTCCATGGCACTGTTGTTATGGACTTTTGTAATAACTGTCTCAGTTTCTGCCAATCCCTTTTCTGATCGTTTCTTTGCCTATATTTTAGCCAATCATTATATGCTGAAGTTTCAAGCTCAGTGATTTGTCTCTTTTGCTTTATTAATACAATTGTAGGTATGATAGATTTTTCTGTCTTATCTCATATCTAGAGGCATATGTATCTGTAACACTCTGTCTAGGAACTGTTCAAACCCTCAATCACATTAATTTGCTCAAGTTTTGTGAGGAATTTTGTAGCCTCCATTGAAATCGACCAAGTGATGTATCAACGTATCTATTGGCAAGATTCATTTTCAGATCTCTGGAAAATATATGCAAAGAACTGTGTGAGACTGTGTTTTCAAAATTCCTCCCAGAATTCCACTGGGTAGTTAGCGAATGCAGTTGATTATTTTGGGACACGAAAATGGGTGCTCCTAGGTTATGGCCTTGTCGGCTTTGGTAATTGTGAAATTTTCTACTGATTATGCTGGGCTAAGTCAATTAATGGGTGGCTGAGAGCTGTATTCCTGCCATGTGTTGCAGTACGAGATCTAACTTCAGACTTCAGAGATATGTTTTCCAAAAAGTATAGATTTGTTGAATTCGTATGTGACTGTTCAGTACAGAGCGCTGTTGTGAGACTCCACAAAGACTCGAGTCTTGCTAAATCAACTCCAAAATGAGTGCCTGGCACCAAACTTGCCTGCCAGATGAAATTTTTCTGGTTTGCCATAGACTTGCCAGACTCACCAGGAACTTCTGAGTTTCACTTTAGCCAGGATGCCCAAATTTCGCTTTGAAAGTAGCCCGATATAGCACGTCCTGTTGCTAAATTATTTAAGCATCCATAAAGCTGTTCAAAACCATAAACCATAGCACACAATTCGACCTAGACTATTGAGGCCTGACCTGAAGGATCGAACATCTGCCTCATGATAGAGGGTCAGTGGACTGGTAGGGGGATCTAACCAAGAAGGCATGGCGTGGAATGGACCAATCGAGCTTTTGGTTAGTGAGATGAGTAAATGAAATCTTTTTGTTATATTATTTGGTAAGATGAAGTTGCAGATTTACAACAGACCGTCCTTAATTTTATTATAACAACTTCTTTTTTCAAAAATCTTAATTTTATTATAATAACTTTGATTCTCTCCTAACCTTGTTTTATATTCTTATTTACAACTATACATACCAAATCCATATATAGTGATGTTACATATGGTATGAAAATTGGTTTAAGAAAAAAAAAATATCTATATATATATCACAATTAAGGTAGTACATAATAGTCTAAATTTTATATTTTATATTTTTAGACCTAAGAAGAGAATAAGCATTAATAATTATAAGTTACTTTTAAATGGGTTCCATGTCCAGTGAAGGGTATCATGATTTTTAGAGGTAGATATTCATCATCCATCATTAAAAAATTTCAAAATTGGAATGACTTACCTAAGTGTTCACGCTATGTTGGAGGTAGATATTCATCTTCCTCACTAAGTGTTCAGTCTATGTTCAAAATTTCTTTAATGGTTTTAAAAAAAGTTGTATTTAGTTATTTTTAAGATATTTTCAATAAATTTGAAATTTAGAATAGCTTGTTAAGACATCTATTCATTATCAACAAATTACAAATTTGTAATGTTTTGTCTTAATGTTCATTCCCATTCATCTACAAATGTTTAAAGGCAAGCTATTTCAGCGGAACCAAATAACTTTATAAGGTTAAAAATGAACAAAAGCCTATGTTGAGAGTACTTTGATATTGCATAAGAAAGAAGAGTAAGTTGCAGAGAAGATTTGAAGCACGATTTTCTAAACATGCTAACATCAATTTTTTTAATGCAGCTATAAAGAATTTAATTTAACAAACAATGAAGAATGGGTTAAAGTTGTAGAAAATCTTTGTGCTTAGAAAGCATGGGACTAGTTCCAAAGAATTTGTTCCTCTAGTGATGGGAAAAGAGAATGAAATAATTATGGTTCTCATTACTCCCTAGCGAGATTAGTTAATAAGAAGCTTATGATTTTTCGTGTTAAAGAATTACCTACCTTGGGTGAAGAAATGGTACTATTGATTGTGTAACTGGTACTAAGGATCTATAGTGTGTGTAGATTTCTCGACATTATACGCATAGCCACGACCGCAAGCTTACAATCTTATGTCTAATGTCTTATGTAGGAAATTTATGTATTATCCGAGAAAATAGTATGGCTAAATGTATTGTAATTTAAGGGATGGTGTTGCCTTTGCGGGTGCGCTTGCAGGCAGGCCATATAATTAATAAAACGATTTTATTTTGTGTTGGGGAGGGATAACCTTTCCAGTCATCCGATCCGGTTTTGGGTCGGGTGGCAGTGTCTCTTCTTTATGGTGTGGAATATTTTTATGCTTGATTCATAAATTTTATGACATATATATCATATTAATATTACTTCACCATATATCATATTAATTTACTAAACTAAACATCAATACAACTTTTATACCGTCATAGATTAACACATGACATGAAAATAGTAACTAAATGTGAGTAAAAGGTTACTTTGCTTGGTCATACGACTTTGTTCAAAGCATATAATAAATCATCCGATAGTACTAGTTTTTCTTCATAAAAAGGTTTACGGGGGTTTATCCAGAAATGTAATTATGTTGTCCAGTCATGAGGACTATTCATGACTAGTTTCTTCATGGGCCTTAACTAGTTAAAAGGCATCCACTTTGTAGATAATATACTTTCCATAGGATTGATTGTAATCTTGTAATAGGAAAAAGATTCTTTAGTCACGAGACTCGAAGCATTTCTTCGACTTTTGGTGGATATTGAACCACATCTCCGTGATTGATAGAATCTAGATCATTAGTACTCCTTATCTTGCATTTAATGATCATTTGAAAGGTGAATTTGTGGATGGATTGGATCATCTAGTGACTCACATCACATTGCAGTTTTTCTTTAATTAGCTATCCAATTTGGTATCTAAGGACAGATATATTCTTAGCAATAAGTTACAACAATCGGATTCTTGACAGCAGAATAATGTTAGTATAACTTAAAGTCTGGTGCATTCATTAGTTCCTCATTGCTTTCTCATGCAGATTCTTTGGTTCTCTATTCACATTAATATCTCATTATATGGTATGACATAATTAAGATATACTTTTATGATTCAGTAATTCATTGGAAAAGTATGTAATCCTGATATAGTATACTGGCATGCTGATGTAACTACTCACCACTGGTTCACTTTAAAAACATAGTTTAAATAGCACTTGAAGTAATTGGATAATTGAAGTTGAAATCGTCACCAATTAAAGTGCTCTAAAAATAGTAAAATCGGTTCCAATCCACAATGGATAAACTCTGATATCTTATTACCTTTAGTGATCATTTTTCACCTGCATCTATGGTTCAGTCTGATCTAAAAACACAGAAATAACATTCTGTGAATGTTGATCATATTATTCACTAATTATTTGTTCGATTACTGCCCTTTAGCAATAGCAGTCGCTTGGCATTTCTCTGGTCCATTATTGTAAGAACACACTCAATATGATCTTCTAGTAAATCTAATTTTGCATTGCAATTGCCATTCAAATTACATGTATCTGCTCATTTACTTCTCATATCATTTGTATCTTGAACATCATCAAGCTACATGATGGTATATTTAGTCTCAGTGGCAAACCATACAGATTTGGATTAAAGTTCAGATGTTGAGTATAATGTTACATGACGTTCGTCATGGTTAAAGTTGTCTAAAGAGAAATGGGAAGAAGAAACTTGCAATTTTTGGGTAACTAATGATAGTTCACATGATTATGGCAAGCTTGGATCAAATATGTAAGGTCATAAAGAAGAAATATCACAACAAAGATAATAAATTAGTAAGAAGAAACAACCTATTTTGGAGCATAAAAGAAGAGTATTGTGGTATTTTGGAACATAATGGAAGAATTTGGTAACTTGGTATTCTAAAGGTATCACTGTACGGTCTATCTAAGGATGATGCACCTAAAGAAGCAATATTGGCAATCAACCAATGAAGTTGCATAATTATGGTAATAATTTTACGGAACTTAGACGATATGATAAAATGATGGGAAAGGATAAGTGTGTACATGACAACATCTATAACAATTTTCCCTCTAATGGGAGAGCCACATTGTAAAAATTTTCCATAAGTGACTCACTATATGAATGAATTATGGACAACAAGACGTATGATCAGGTAATTTTATTATGTGGATAAGCGGATTACATATATCTTATTGAATTTATTTTTCAGGTATTACCCAAGTTGGGAAGAGTAATGTATGAAGTTACATGATGACCTAGTAATGATAACTTGGAAGATATAGGAAGGAATGTTGCCCAACTTGAATAATGATACTATTTAATAAGAAAGAGTCTTTTGCCCAACTCGAGGAAGGGGTCAATTTCTGATTAAGCAATCAACTCGTATCAAACGTGACGAACTCGATGAGATAAGAAAATAATTCCTTGAAGTACTAATTGTTAAATAAGTCAAATCCCCGTGCAAATCAATTACGCATGATATAGAGTTAAATCATGATGGAAATAGTATTTGCAATAGCGATATTGGAATCAGTGAACCAAATGGTAAATGAATGTAAAATCAAGGAAGAATATATGACGCGAGATTAAGACTCAAGATGATAATTATGAAATTTAACGATGTACTTAGATGATTATACCATTGGTGTAAATGATCAACTACCTAGTAGAAATAAGTCGAAATGAGTATTGAAAAGTGATTGACACCTTGATGAAAACATACTAACAATGTTTCATGATATCATGGTAGGAAGATAATGATGTACATATGGTTCTTATAGTGATAAGGTATCTATACGATAATAGCAATATGCATAGGTATTATGATGTTATGTCAATGTATATTGACATTTTCATTTACTACCTGATGATAAGTATTTCCTGTTCAATACTCATGATGGATATGATATGCATAACGTGGCATAGGAATTATGATGTTATAATATGAGGATTATTGACATGTGGTTCATTTATGTTAACTCATGATATGTCTTGATATAATAATGTGATGG